>JAECUM010040669.1:0-47214 GCA_016617855.1 Megalonaias nervosa
TATATATATATATATATATATATATATATATATATATATATGATATTGATAATAATAATTATAATGGTATAATAGTAACGTCGTGTAGCAGTTTGATAATTATTATGACCGTACCTAATGCAGGAATCACATTGCTTGAACAATGGCGTGTTTGCAACGTCAGAGATAAGATCAAATCACTATTTTGCCTAAATACGTCATACAGATTTTTCATAGAGGTTCGACAGCTGTTGTATGATTTTCCAATTAAATATCTTGAGCATCTTGATAAATTATTCGAGCTGGTAAATACCTTGGAACAACAACAATGTAAACTTGGTGGAACTTGTAACAAAAAGCGTGAAAAATCATTGTATGATATTGTGTAAAAAAAACTTCATGTCACTGCCATCCAGTGAAGACATTGAATTGAGTAGTGAAGACAGTGATGACAATGAATATAGCAAAGATACCATTTATAATAATATGACAATCGCAGCCACACTAGTCAACCTTCAGAGTATTCCGAACACAAACAAAGGGAGAAGTACTCTGAGCTATCTCCAAGTCTGACTGAGCAAAAACCGTAGATGACATATACAATTACTCGAACACTTTTGATGTTGTAGGATACAAACGTGCCTAGCCTGGTTGTGTTCGAGTGGGCAAAATACCAGATTATATGAAATTTGAGCTGAGACCGATCTGAGAGAACTTCAGTCCCGGTTTGTAAAAGAATTGAATGATGAATCCAAAACTAAGAAACCTGTTTATTTTGCATAACCCTCCGTGAAATTTTAACCTATCATTTGTATTATCCACCTCGCCTCATTATTCAGATACCACCGTATGTACAGGAGGTGATAAAACGGCGACGACTGGAAAAAAATGAACTAATTCAAGAAAAGTTATATATCGTAAAATGCAAACTACACAACGTACAGTTATAGACATTGCAAGTAACATTTGCTCACGTCTTGTGATGCTGTCGGTGTCCGACAATGTATTAAATGTGATACCGAAGTAAAGTTGCATAACTAGTTTTTGTCGACCATAAGGATCTGTTCGCGAGTATTATCGTGCAAAGACTTATGGGATCTATTATTGTAGAAAAACCCGAAGAAGTCATCGATAGAAAAGTCAACGAAATAAATACCCAGGATCGAAACGAGTGCAGTTCATGATCCTGGTAAACTAAAAGCAATACCACAAATATTCATTAGCTATGACCATGATTTTTCCTCATATTCCAGCATGCAGACAGTCAAACAGTTGAAGCAATCCTAGCGAAAGCATGGGATACTGATTGCAAGCAGTATGAAAAAGCTGACATACTTGTAATGTCAGAACTTCTCTAAAGGCGCCACTTTTGTCTGAGAAGCATCTTTGCAAAATAGCAGCGCAGTATTATATCAAGATTTCTCCACGAACCAAGCAGGCTGAACAAGCACAGGTAGTTGACGATGAACTGCAGCTGTTATCATCACGGAGGCTGCCGCAAAAGCATGCCGATTCCAAGATGCTGAGTTTAAGTTACATAAACTTACATAAACATCGTAGTGATTTTATAAGATAAGCGGGCAATTATCCCGATCGAATCCGAGCTAAGTAAAGACGTTTATGAATTTCGCGAGTATTATCGTGAAGATGAGTCCCGCGGATTTATATCAACATTACAGCGCGAACGCACCTCCGAAGTTAAGACGGACATTGTTCTTTGTGTGCATTTGATTATGAAGTTTAACCGTAACAATGAGATCTGTTTAAAATCACAAGCCCGTGGATTTATAATAGTTTTCGTGTAATCTTAAATGGTAAAAAGCCCACCGCGACCATTAATGAGGAAATCGACAAAGCGTTTACACAGACTCTTGAGACGCTGAAAAAATACATCAAAGCAGGGTTATGACGACTCTGTGCAGATAAATAGAAGTTCAACTGCATATTTCCCCATTGAAGCCTTTATGATACTGAAACACCAAAGTACGTTCTGCGGCGAATTGTGATCAATGTCAAAAACAAAGACAATCGATGTTTTGAACTTTAGATTTTGTCTGCGCTACAGCCTGCGAGCAATATTACAATCGAACCTCGAAAGTATAAACAACACCTGTCTGAACTTTAGTTTGGTAACGTTGAATTTCCTGCAAACGTCACCGATATCAGTAAATTTGAGCAAATCAACCCTGTTATCCATGTTTATGTATTTGTTAGGAACAAAGAACTGCAGCATCGACTGGACAAGCCATATACACGTGTTGTTACATTGTCCAGATTCGCGGTATCATTACTTGTAAATAAAAAGATGCTAGAACCCTGCAAAAACATTCTAAAAATTTACAGCGGTGCAAGAAAGAAATAAGTTTCCCTATACTGTCTACGTGAACTTCGAACTTTCCCGTGGACGACAATCCAGAGGTTCAGTCATATACGACATCAGTTTCTAAACAATTTCCATACGGGGTTTGTTCCATTATTTTTAGATGTCATGGAGTGACTCAGCCACTAATGTTAAATTGCAGCCAGGACTAGTTTCAGGTGTTTCTTAAATCGCTTGATGTTACAGCGAAATGTATCCGACAAACGCTCTCCTCGCCCGCAGACAGGCTTGTAGCCCGTGATAACACAAGCGAGTTGTCCTTGTCCATTCATTTCTGGATCTGTGATGGTCCCTGTACGCGATCACTGTGATATCAATGGTGGGTCTAGAATCGCCGCGCTCAGCGCATGCAATCAATAGTTCCGAATTTTACCAGGTAAATCAAAACCTCCGTTGGTGCTTCATAACCTGTGTGGGTATGAAGGCCGTCTGGTTATGCAAGGAATAGCTGCAGCATCAAAGGCGCTAATAACTGTAACCCTAACAACATGGATAAAATTCATGACGTTTTGGCTGGGTCAGCTGCAGTTCATGGACTCGTTAACAAACCCCCTAGCCACCCTGCAGCGAATGTTAAACATCATTTTATAATTACTTTTATGAAGTTGACCTGGAATATCCAGGCGAGCTGCACAACACGCATAATGATCATCTACTGGCCCCAAAACGCTCTCACGATACCAATGTGGAAAGTTAATGATTCCGGTAGAAATTATACGGAAAGTATTTAGCTGGCACCAAACCTGATAATGAAGAAAATTTACGTGGTCCACATACGAAACCTCCAGCTATATTTACGGCTGGGAATCCATGTCAACAAAGTGCACCGAATATTTACCTTTAGCCAGAGCGCCTCGATGTCTCCATACATCAAGATGGACATTGATCTGCTCACAGACGCAACTAACGAGTTTGAAAAGGACTACTTTAAACTCTTTAAACTCACGAACAACGCTGTTTAAAGAAAAACTTTGGAAAACCTGCATTGACTTTTTTCGGAACAATGAGCAAAATCACTGTGGGGTTTCTGTATGTGGTTGGGATGGGGTGCTCCCAGTATTTTAATTAAACTATTATAGAAGTCCCACCCAGGCTCGATTTTGTTGGTGTTACGTATATGTAATTTAATTACTTGTGTATTAATTTTAAAATTCTTTTTTAATTTTTTGTTTCATTACATTTTATTGTAATGATAATTTTCACGGGATTTAACTATTTTCGGAAAATTCAGTCTTTTGTTTCGACCTGATTAGAACGCAGAAGTGTTGCTTTATTACTATTTTTAGCTCACCTTGGTTGAGAGATTTGTAAACACTAAGTGAAAATGATTGGTTATTACCAAGGTCATCTTCGGCCCACGTGTTAGCTATGCTGTAAACAGCCTTTTTTATTATTCATTGCCAGCGTAAGAATCTGATTTTTAGATAGGCTTCGTGCTAAATGGCATTGTTTTTACTGCGCTGTTCAAATTAGTGATCACGTAGCCCCGTCACGTGAGCCATCATGTGATCTAAAATCGTGGGTTAAAACAGACGTTTTCTAGTGGATTTGTTCAGTCATAAAAATATACCTTCAGGCCGAAAGGTATTCTTGCTGTTGCCATTTGAATTGAGTTTTTTATTTAAAATAATTTATTCATCCTGGAAAATAATCTTCTTCAACGAAATACTTGGAAAAAGACATTCACTAAATTATTCAGAATTCAAAAGCCGGAATTATATTCTTGGTGACTCAAAGGGGAACTGTTGACACATCAATACAAACCAGTTATAGAGGACGTCATCGCCTGCCATATTGGAACTTCATCGAGATTCGAACCTGGATTCAATTAGAACTTTTTACTAATAGGACTTATATTTTTAGATTCAATGATTAATTTTTGGATTATATTCACAAACCGTAAGTCCTATTTCATATTTTTACCTTCATTTCCTGGGAAATAAATTATTTTATTAAATTTACAAAGCTTGTTCACATTACTATTTTCTTTTGTTACTGTTGTACAAGCCTACACGTAACATTGGAAGTTAAATTTAGGGAAAGATGGATGTAAAGCTCCGAGCCTCCAGCCAGCAATGCCGACGGTTAGATGGTTAAATATACAAAAAAGGGTGAAATTTAATGAATAACAATTTAATAACAATTTAATAGTCAAATGATTCAAATTTCCAATTACACTCCTTCCGCTCGACCCTTTAATAGCCTATTGCATCACTTGATTAGCAGTGTGAGATTGATTTCCACCTGTCATTGTATTCTACTCATCTGAGGTATTCTTCTCTCTCCTATTTCTCCCCAATTCCTTCTCCTATTCATCCCCGACTTTCTCCAAATTCCTTCTCCTCCTCCTCAACTTCTCTATGCTACTTCTCCTCCTCCACTTTTCTTCCCGACTCTTTCCCTCCTCCTCCACCTTCTCTCCACCGACTAGACTTATGTCGAATTCGACTGTTCAGCTAGTCTCAATTCCGTCTCCACCTCTTGGAGACTCGGGACTCAATTGAAACGGAAGTTCTCTGTCCCCTAAAAAGCTTCCTTTTCGAAGCTTTGTCTTTCCTTAGTATCTACCTCTAAGTGTTACAGCCAAATTACGAGTGGCTGTCTCGAAAGTAACCCTATTGCTTAGCAATCTGTCCAGGCGAAACTAAATTTTTTCTTAGCGTTCTGAAAGTTATAATTCGGATCAAAATTGTAATCACTCCCTCTATCTCAATTCTGATTGGATGTCGCTGTGAACCGATCCAATCAAACTTAGCGGACAATGTCCTTTTCGCTGTCTGTCAACATGGGGACGGATGAGAACACGCCTCGTTCACCCCGCGGGCTTCCCTCTGATCTTAGGACTAATCTTTAACACCTAGGTGTGATTACTATAAGCCTTTGTCAAATGATGCGAGTGGTCTCATTAGCGAACTCAAGTTTCCGGTATCCGACGCGTCATGATAACATTGCGTAAGAGATTAACACTAGCCCGCGGCAATGTTTAGGCATCAAACACAGCGTCGCAGTAATATTATAGCTGATACATGACTTTATAGCTGGGGCTTAGCAAACGTGACAATCACATACAATACCAAGGCATGATTGTGTTATACAACAAATGACACTTAAGATGGTATAACGGAAACGAAAGGCAGAAGATTTCACAGCCACTGACTTTTCTGCGCAGGCAAAGCACAGACCACCCAAACATGTTGACATGTTTCCAAACTCACCTCGCATGCCAATCATTGGCCTCGCTGCATCCGGGAATACTCGATTGTTCTTAAATGTGTTCATTAGATGGTTAACGTGCTATAGGCTGTATGTGATTGCATTCTTTGACGATCAGCCGTGTTATAAAGTACTCAAGAATTTTCAGGTCGTCATCGTCCACCATTCCTCCGCAATTGACGGCCTTAATACGTGAGCAAATAAACATCTCCGCGAGAATATTTTTCTGAAGCCAAAACGATCAAACAGACGTGGTCTATGTGAACAACGAAACTCGTACGTATCTAAAGTGGTCCAGGACAACTGCAATATTCTGGTGGTATTTCGTGGCGTTGAGGCGCATGGTCCCGTAAACATTCTTTGGATTCAATATTCTGCCGACCAGTCATGGGATGAGATTCTGAATAGGTTGCGGAGGTCATCCAGGTTCCACATAGTTTCCTCACAACTGAATTGACAGATGGGTTGTACAAGTATTGTGCGGGTTTGAACAAATCCATTTAAAACGTGATAAATGTTTACAATGATGAAAACCGCAAGCGATGTCATATTAGAGTTTGCTGACCGACGTCGCAAATCTGCACCGGATTGACTGAAACCTATTTGCGGTAAGATCGATGTCCGTGAACGTGTCAGAGATATGTTTGCGTCGTGACAGGCCAAACGGGAAGACGTCACAGTGGGTTTTGAACAATCGTTTTCACCAATGATCAAACCCATGCGCGAAACCGCGAGACAAGTCAAGAAGCTGGCTGGAACAAGAGCCGCTATGATTGGAACAAATGTACAACTTGTTCCCATTGTCAGGACAGCCCGAGTCATTTAACAGGTGCCAGCTCAAATTATGCGCCCAGAGGTGACCAGGGTTGAAGAGGCAACGGTACCTCCCTAGCGTAAGTCAAAGATGTTACAGCTTAAAATAATTTAATGAGCTGGCAGATCGAGGAGGAGGATGTCTTAAAATTTATTGCTTCTTTCCCCCGCGACACAAAACATTAAGTAAGTGAACCATATATGAAATGTACCGATAAGGTAACATTTGCAAATTAGATTGTATGGGTATATCGGGAGAGGTTAAGAAATTCTGCGACAATAGGCAAAGACAGAAAGGAATTTCCTTCAGTATCAATAATTATAGGTGTCGACTAGTGAAACAGGATCCGAAAAGGTGAAGGTATTATGCTTATTTTTAATTGTGCGAGCGCATAACATGAACTATTGCACAGGTTACAAACGTTCATGGTGTCGGTTCGCGCTAGTAAAAGCAAGTCAGAAGTCATCAGTGAGACTGCATATATTGGTCAGCGGTTGCTCACCAACAACATCATGGGCCCAGGACGTTTCTTTTCTTCATGCACCGACTCACTGAAGACTTCACTTATGTACATAACTCCGATGATGAGTTCTGAGGCGATTCACGTGTTACGCCAAGTCCATGCTAAGATGCGGCGTGTCTTTGTAAATACAATCCCGAGCATCAACTCAATGATTACAATCTCGTGAACGAAACCAAAATTTCATGCTGTCTCTCCGACACCGATCACAGCGGGGCAACCCCGCGCACTCCAGATCGCATTAGCATCTTTGAGCATATATCGCAGTTGGCCTAATATTCAATCGCATCCATTAGAAAGCTTCACATTGAATAACTCGCTTGAATTTTCGGCAAAGGTTGGCGAAGAAGGATCCTAGAATGTTATTGGACTTCCCACGGATGAATAAGAGATTAAATGCATCAATAATAACATCTGACGAAAGATTTCACTGGTGACCAACAATGCCCCTCAAATTTCATATGCATACACGAGCTCACACTCATCTCTTCCATATCGATTGAATCTTCACAGTATGAGGATGGCATTGCACAGACGCCGTTGAGAATACTTCTGGGTTCCACAGATAAACGAATCTCACGCATAAAATACAAAATCGCGACAGGCATTGTTAGGATTACCTGAACCATTCAGGTTAATTTGGCCGGTGATGCCATCATCAGCAGTTACAAAAGCGAGATTTATTCAAGTGTGGCCTCTCAGAATTATACATTGCTTCGGTTCGCCCCAAATTTTGACCCGGGTACTCTGTTCTCAACTACTCCTGTTGAACATGTGTATCTTTCATGGAGGAATTACTGGTTGACGAACCTTCGTTTCACACTTGTGGCACTTGTATGAGGATATCTTGTTCTTGAAACATTAGATGCACTTGAGCGTTCACAAACCCCGTAAACGCTTATTGATTTTACATTATCACTTAGGAACTACGTTTGATAGTATACAAAATGCCCGTTGACATTTACAGACGCCAAGTCGTAGCAACCCGACACACACCGACACTGAAACGACTAGGTTTGCCACTAGAGCGGATCTAATTCAATTTTACCAGCAGTATTACTGTTGACGTCGGCCCGTGCCAGCTTGTGATTTTCCAAGATCCAAACATTCAACATGGACATTAAAGATGTTGTTTTTGAAGCCGAAAAATTCCATAGCGAAAGCCCAGCCGAAATCACTGAGAACTGGGGAAACAGCGACTCTGGCGCGTTAATGATCTCTACACAAAAATATGTCAACAATGCTGATGCTGCGATGCTAACAACCATACCCACACCACCACTCGTCGTAGTTTCATTTACATGATATCAATAAATGCTGATCAGCTAAGAAGGGACAAATATCGTTGATTGCTAGAGATGATATTCAGTTGGAAGCATTCCACATCTATCCATAGGGATATTAAATCGTCTTTGGCCGTGATGTTTAAGGTTTGCTATGACGTATACTTAATGGATTCTGAACGCAGTGATGATGGGGTGGTAGATTGGGTAATAGGGGATGTCAACATTGATGACAATTTTGTTCCACTTGTTGATGCATATCAGCGTGAATACTTTCTTACATGCAATGAAATATAATCTACACGAGAGTCAAATAAAAATCGACCGTTGGGACAACCCTCGTGTGACAATGCCAACTTGAAGCCAGCTTGGATTCATTGCATTAGCACGAGAAAATTCCCAGTTGACTACTGAATTGTTTTCAGACGTATATAGTGGAATTAACCGAGAAACCCAAAGCGGTAAAATTCCCCGTCAAAGATATGGAACCATCAACATTGACTCTGCCAGGAAAAGAAGGACCTCGACTGACATTCACCAAAGACACACTTGTCCGTGTAACAGGTTTTTTTGGGGGGTTGGGGCGGGACAGAAACTGTTGGAGATACACAGCAAGGTCGTAATCCATCTAGACTGAGATAGACGTGGCGTTAAGTCCTCAGGCTGCACAATCGCCGAAGATAATGAATATTCCCCCACAAGAGATTTTCTATGATTGCATCGCATTTGGACCGTGAAGAAAAATGTTTAGTCGGAGGATCGTGTACGTGTTGCAGCCAAACAAGGACAATGTGTCGATTATACATAATGGTGACAATATTAATAGAAGAAATATGATAGACCCTCAAAGTTACCGACGCGAAACAATAATCTAAGCGGAAGGTCACCTGCGAGATGAAATGACCAGGGAACCATTTATCCCATGAAATGCAAACACTTGTTTATCGTGGATGGAATTTCCCGACTCGCCGCTGCAACAACCATTGGTCTTGGTATGGAGCGAATCACGACTACGATAACTACCATAGGCATATCGGTCGGACTTTCTATTCACGCTGTATCAGTTGTAACCCGTGAGATTGGTGGTACTGGTCTTTATTTAGAACTTCTCGTGGCGGCACAAAATAGTATCACCTGACGACTATCGAAGATAAAACGATTACCATGGCGGAGTTCGAAATGGTGCTGGTTGAAATGGAAAAACTACATACTTCACCGTTCGCAGATAAAGTCAACTATTACAATGTCCGCGGAAAGCTCCGCTTCCCCAACTGAGTAATTTCATTTAAACGTCAAAGTATATAAATGCCAAGAAAATAAAAGTGCCTTGTGCCACACATTATTGCTGTAATACAACGCCTGCAAGGCTATATTTCTGCAAAAGAAGTCCAAGAAATATACGGAATCAGCTAACTAGATTATATCAAATATCTAATACTCTCAAATATTGCCAAGCTGGCTATACAAACATATGCAGCCAATAATTGATAGTATTAAGTTATTAACAGCGTCTGATATCGACAAAAAATCTAACTCCCATTACTTAGAGTCCTCAAAAAATAATGAATGGATTCAATGTTGTTGAAGGCGAAATTTAAGAGTTTAATAATAAAAAAAAAATATTAGATGACATTACAAAATCTCCCAACTCAGTAGCTGGACGCTTTACTACAAAATCATTGACCATTTTATGGAACAGCAATGGTCAAAAGGGAGGATAAAGATTGAAAGAAGAAATGAGGTGACTTCATAACAAGAAATCGAGCAAGAACTGACTGGATATGGTAACTCATAAAATGGTTAGTGTACGATTAGGTTGTGCCAACTGGCCGACCGGTCAGAGTACCAAGCATGGTGTGACCGATCGGTGTTCAGATAATTAATCACAAGCGGTTCACGGACTGGTCGGTGAACCAATATGCTGTACTCGGTCGGTTTATTCATCATGCAAGCCTTTATGCAAATCATGGTCGTAGTAAATAATCAAGTATGTACATGTTTTTGTTTACGTGCATATAACGTCTGTTGTGTTTTTGTAGGTATCTCAGAAACGCGAGTAGCAGTTTGGCATCTGATCCAGGTCAAAGCCTTCTATACCTACATTACTTTCTTCTCTCGTGGTAGCTTCGCAAGCTGGGGGGAGTTCTCACAAGGAGAAAGTCACGAGGTGGTTGGTGGCAGGCTGTGAGCCAGATCAATACCTTACATCTGAAACTTTTATTATCATACTGCTACAATTTCAAATTTAATGCAGGAAATACCAATGCCGCTGTCATGTAATATGGGAAGCATAGTTTATCTAGTAGTTTTGGCGCTGCTAAGACTCTTGCATTACCATAAAGGTAACTGCGTAGTGACTTACACTTGAAGGACACTTATGCAGCCAATGGCCATAGTAATAAAGAAAAAAAAAACATAGTATGACCTACAGAGTGATGAGTCTGATACTAGCTCTGTCATCATGACATCATGCCATGTTTCTTACACTGGATTGTTATAATTACAACGCAGAATGCTCTAAATGATTAATTAGTGGTGGTACGTACAATGACTCCTTTGTTGTTCAACATTTATGTGCCAAAACGTATGACACAGATCATGTAATCTGAAATTCGAAAAGAAAGTTGTGGTGTATTCTAATTATTAGTAACATTTTTGCTTTCATTTAGAGGAACACTTTACTTCATAGCAAGCTCATTTTGGAGGAGAATTATCAGTAGATCTTCCAAAAAATGGTTGGTGGTGCACTTAAAAATGGTCGGTGGTGCAGAATTCGAATTTCAACAAAATACCATTAATATGGCACTGATCCAGTGTGCTTGTTTTATCCTAATTGATACATGATATTACGATTTTAATTTCGGATATAGTTTAGAATATATGAGTTTCTTCCATGAAGACAAAGTTCTCTCATTACTTGTATTCATAAGGGAGAACATAATATAACATAAATATATTTAACCGTTTATTTTAAGGATGGCTTAAATTCGAGATTTGAACGTGATCTTTATTTACCGTCTTAAAGACAAGGTTTCTCGTCGATTAGTAAAACATTATGAAAATGTGCAACTGATGCATCATAAAATAGATATCTAATTATCTGATTTATTACGCTCGTGATAAATACACTCTAGAAATTAGACGACGTATGTTCAAGATAGCCTTACGTTCGATCCCAGCTTAATTTCGAATGTTTTGGTATATTACCCATAAATGTTTAAGAGTGGAAATGGAAGGAAATATAGGAACTGTATAAATAGGTCCGGCAACATTTAACTGTAAGAAAATTGACTCACACATCCACCTACAAGCACCGGTACACACACCGAATGAGCACGATCGTTTACATGAGGTGGTCGGGGTAACACGATTTTATAAATATATGAATAGATAGATGTATAAATAGATAGAGAAAAAAATATCAAATGCTTTTTCGATTAGTAGGGACTTTGTCATATTAAGATATTGTTAATAGCAGGTGCTGACATAAAGGGAGGTTGTTGTGTCAGTCTTTTATGGCATAAATCATTTTGTTAACCAATAAACTCTTTTACGAATCAAGGAATTTCAACCAATTTCGATATTTTACTTCTCTAGTAGTAGCTGAAAACTCGAGAAAACATCACAGATTATGAATGACAGCTAATAAATAGAACATAAACCCTGTGATTAGCTGAACAGGATGCTGCATGTTTATTGATCAATTCATTGATTTATTTGTACTAATAAGTACTGGAATAAATCAGCCAAACATGGATGCCATATTCTGCGCCTCGCAAAAACTGTTCCATCAGTGATTGAATGCTTTTTATAACTTTGTCTTGGTCGTGCAACCTGAGGTTTATTTTGTCGGTTCTTTTTGTTTTCTTCTTTTGTCCTCAGATTTATAATATGAGGACAGTGATTTTACATAAATTATTTACAAGTTTTGGGGTAATTTATTAAAGATTCTTGTCAGGAGCCCCTGGGTGACAGAGTGGTTTAAGTGCTTGCTTTACAGATCATTGACATCTCACCTCCTTCCGTGTGGGTTCGAGTCTCAGTTCGGCCAACTTGGGCATGTGAGAAACCTTGTCAGTTGCTTCTCGTGAGTCGGTCGTTCTTCCCGGGATTTTTCGGATTCTTCTTCCACCAAATATGCTGGCTGTATCATCATGTACTGAAAAATGGCATTTAACTCCTACGGCCACAACAGTAATGATCTACGAATGTTTTTCATTCTATAAAATGTAAGTTCATTTGAAGCCACTTACTGAGAAATATATTTTCTTGAATTTGTCGCATTTTTCAGTCCCATAGTCCACATTTTCCGTTTGAGTACATATACATCACTAAGAAACGCTGTGTTAGTCGGTCAACATTTCGATATAATTGACAGTCTTCGAAATTCGCACTCGTCCAAACGGACCAATGAAATCATACTGCACGCTGAGTTCAGCGCACAATTTAATGATCATTTAGTCTGAAACGACAGCATTATTTCATTAGGTTCAAAACCCCGTCGTATCAAAGAACTTCGCATGGCGTCACTGTGGTGATGAACGCAACTTAACGAAATTTTTAAATCAGACATTAATGGATAAAGGGTTCCTAATCTATTTTAATAAAACCAAGCCTTACATTGGATATAAAACATTCTGAACACAAATGCAATGCCAGCTAAGTAATGAATGATTCAGTCTAATTATAATGTATTTGTATAATCATAGGTTTTAACAGAGTCTCGAAAAATATTGGACCCGAGGTCATGTGACACTGAATGCCCGAGTGTTTTTTTATTTAGCTTTAGCCAGAATTAGTTTAATGCGGGTACTTCTTTACCATATTAGGAATGGGTGAATAAGTTTACTTATTTACGTCCATACAGCCGAATTGACCAGTAGCAACAATGCTAAACTAACGGGGTTATTTATGATATACTTACTACGTGTAATTATAGCCTTGCATAAGTGTACGGTGTTTTACATTCCGAAAGAGAAGACCTTGCATATTTTCCATGTATCATGACTTAAAACCTGGCATACCATGGGAATAGGTAAATCCTTCAGTTTGTATATCAGCCATATGGCAACGACAGTGTAATATAACTAGTTTTTTTTAAATACTGTGCTTTACACAGAACCTTCCCTTATAACGTGTTTTTATATTTTTACATAGGGCTTGTATAAAAAAAAAAAAAAAAAAAAAAAAAAAAAAAAAAAAAAAAAAAAAAAAAAAAAAAAAAAAAAAAAAAAAAAAAAAAAAAAACAGCACCAACGTCTCTTGTTAGTCAGTTATAATACATATTATACAAAACAATTCTAAATAACATCAACATTGCCTTAAAAATTTACATTGCACGTTCCATAAACATTGTCATAAAAAATTACATTTATAGAACATGCTCTTGCAATAAGAAGGGACAAGCAATCACTACAACATTAATATTCATGTTAATGCCCATCCTCCAAACTACAGTTTTTAATCATTCCCAAAATTAGCGAGACAAAGGTATGCATTATTTTGCTTAGACACGCATAAAGAAACAGCTTAAAAAATAGCGTATCCTTTAAAATTCCAGTTGACCTTCTTCTTGAAATCTCTTCAAAGTAGATACAATTTTCAATCCTTTAGACCCGCAGAAAAACGCTAAAACCAAATGAAACTAGCCTTTTGGTATTATGCAAAGAATTAAATATATGTTACCATTCACAGAGTATTATTTATGTTGTAAAAGCATTATTTATGTTATAAAAGCATTATTTATGTTATAAAAGCAGATGTGATATCCTGATTTACGTCAACCTGAAATTATTTAGGGATGGTAGAGGAGCAATTACATATCAAAATGACCCTTTAATGGGAGATTTAGAAGTAATTTTCAGCACTTCAATGATATTTCCTGCTAGGATATCAACGAACATTATTTGTGACATGAAATACTACCGTTGTGTTAGGTGTTAAGGAACTCAATAAGCTAATGTACATATAAAAAAGTCATTTAGTTTCTATAGTCAGAGCACAGACAGATCAAATTACAACTGTATTACGACGCAGAAAAATAAGTTAATCTGGTGTCATTGAAAGTTTATATGTACTGGAAACAAATGCCAACATGTTTACTTGTTTGTTTAGACAAAGAAATGAGTCTGGATCGATCTGCTTATAAAGAAGAATCTATACAAAGGCTCACGGAATTAATTCTGCTATGAATTGATGCCAAAGGGAAGTTATTATTACAAACGAGCAGAATATTGGTATACAAAACACTTTGGGAAAGCAAACAAAACACTTTGCACCGTTAATTTTATGCACGAGAATACGTTCGTTTTAAACTTGAGCGAGTGAAAACGGGCAAAGCTATAAAAAGAGTTCTCCTTTGGCTTTTGACAATAGGATTCCTGGACCATCAGTCTGCACAATTATGGGGTAGAAAAGAACAACTGGGAGTTTGACTGAGAAATAGTCAATCAATGGGCGTAAATTCATTACTGAAGGCAAATCAACAATTTTATTATTGTAAATCGTATTGGCTACACCATTTACTATCTTTTGGCTTCATGTTTGTATAAATAACCTGTTGAAGTTGAGATAATGTATGACTTCATAACACCGAGAGTCCAGAATAAGTTACTGCATGTGAGCATGACGAACATTCTTAACACATTAGGGGTCCAAAACAAGCATTGGAAATTCCATGATACGGTGGAAATGCTTATATACTTCAGATAACAGCATTGAATTTCGTGTATGATGAACACGTTTACTGATTCTCCAAAAATGGAAGTAAAAAGATCGTTGCAAGGAAAAAGGTTAATAATATATTTTCACCAAAAAATATTTCGGATATCTTCTTCCTTCCTGTAACCCTGATTATAGATATTGAAATGGTATAAACAATGAAACCCTCTCAGTTTCTCGCTCTTTTGAAAATTAGTCACGACGTGATAAATAAGTTGGCTTATTGGTTATAAAAGAATACTCAGTCATAAAGTCACGGTTTAAACATAAAAAACATTGAACGATAAGGTTGCTTGGAGTCAGGTGTCAGCCACAGGACTGTCATTAAAATAAATGAATTTTCTGTCTGGTTTTTATATCAAGTATAACAGAATATATACATTAAAACTTCTTGCTCATATTCAGCATCAGATATTCGAACATAACATCAGCGAACTTTGTGTAAGATACAGCGAATACGACAATCCTAGAAGAAGATATTTAACCACATTTATCGATAATACTTAGGTCTTTACAATCCCGTTTAGTCTTTTCTGTCTTCGTCCGCACCCAAATTTTAAACATTTATTTTATTTCCAGATCATAACTTACACAGAAAAATTACTCCGCCAGAAAAATGCAAAAAGGCGAGATATCACTGATGTATCAGATTTGATAACAATTAAAAATACTATTGTTCATGATGTAATATAAACACAATCAAAAATGTCATTGTCCATGATGGGTTTTGATAACAATTAAAATTGCCTTTCAATTGAATTGTACTTTTTTAAGATTTATTGAACAGTTCATAAACATACAGTGTGTTGCACCAAAAGCCCTTTTACGAAAGTAATAGAGAATATTTACTTAATAATTCAATAATATGTTGCACGCAGTCATGGGCGCCCGCAGGATTTTTTGCGGGGGAGGGTGTGTGTGTGTCAGGACTTCGTGCAGGGGGGTCAGGATTTTCAGAGGGGGGGGATCAGTCAGTCACGGCCGGGAGAATTAGTATATGAAGCAGTCTGAAACTAAAGCTAATATTTATTAAGCGTTTTGAACAGAATGTTGTGACATTTTCAGCTTCATTTGCATGATTAAACTTGTCGGAATTTATATATATATATATATATATATATATATATATATATATATATATATATATATATATATATATATATTTGCAGTATGATTTCCAGGGGGTCACGTAACCCCCCTTGACCCATGCTGCGGGCGCCCATGCACGCAGTACCTAATACTTCGTTATTCCAATGCAAAAAGCCGAGTGTATCAAATATGTTAATGGTAGTCCATCCGCTGGACACACGTTACCAAGAAAAAATATATAAATGAGCGTAAAAATGTGCCTCACCATTGTTGCATAATGGACGAATGGAATACACGACATATTGATCTTGACAATGTCGAGAGTAGACCTAACTTTTAGGACTAGTGTGACCGTCCTCATGGTCTGCAAAATTAGTAGTTAATAAAGAAATAATATTCAGAACTTCTGCACTTAATTTTCAGCCTCTCATGAATAATTTGATATCTTTTTTAACAATAAGATAGTATTTGGAAGGTAGGTTTGGCAAACGAATCAATTCACTTCAGAAGGTTACTGAATCATGCTAAGTTTTTGGAGGCAAATTATCCAGAATTGCGATATGGAATGGGAAGTTCTAATCTGCATTAACGACGGAATTAAGACTAGTTTGTTTCTTAGGTCGTGAGAAACAGTCCCTTTTGAAGATGGAAACAATGAAATTTTGAGGTGACGGATGTTATCAAATACACAACAGAACAGTCTGATTCAAAACGACTGTACGTATTAAACCCAGTAACAGCTGGTGTAAATCTCTTAGGTACTATACAAAACTAGCAACCCTTTGCCTGTTTGATTTGCAAGGAATGAAATGGTGAAACACACCATCACATTTGCTTGGATATTTCTTGCATTCAGTTTGGTTTAGATATTTTGAATTAATCGAGAAAAAAGATTTCTTTTCCATTATCTTTTGCACTACTTAGTTTATGTACAAGAAGATATAGATGCCGTTGTCGGGGTCTCTATTTTCTCAAGGTTATTTTAGTGATGTTAATCAATGTTTTGCTCTAATAGTAATGGAATATTTTTAAAAATATCGGTTGTAATTAAGTATGGGTGATATGAACGTGATTAATTCACGATAGATAGAAGAGCTCTCTAGTGCTAAGTATTTATTCTGTTATCAGCGCTGAGCTTCAGTCTTTACACGACTGGGGCCCCGGGTGGCCGAGTCGTCTAAGGCGCTCCCCTCTACCGATCACTGCCATCTCACCTCCATTTGCTTGAGTTCTTACCAGGGTTTTCTCGGGTTCTTCATCCACCAGTGTTATTGGCCGCCATGCATAGCCTATCGTGTTCAGAATAATGGCGTTAAACGAAAAACAAAACAAAAAACAACATTACACATCTGTGTTAATCTCCTTCTTTTCCACTCTTTCTGCATTATTTTCCTGCCATCGACAGCATGTAAAATACCACATTTTCGTGGAAGTTAGATAGAGGGTTAGAAGATGTGTTTATACTGTTACAATAATTACTTTAATGGTAAGCGCACTTGAACGCAATTAAAATATCAAAGACGATGGATCCATTGGAGCCTGTTGGTCGTTTCTATTCTTTTGGAGTCGATCAAAAAGCATACGTATATTCGAAACTAAATTATGGCCATGAGCAAAGAAAACAAATATTTCAGCATTTTTGTCCTATAACATCGTGGCAAATTTTACATAAAATATAGGATAAAGAAATTGGTGTATTTAAACAAATCCTGAGTTTTTCTCAAGACATACAGGTGTCTTCTGGCCCAATGCATGCAAGAGCTAGAGGCTGATGTTCTATCCTTGAAATTCCAATAAACCATTCCGATCAGCCGTCAGCTTATACCGTATCAGTTGTTTCATGCGTATTACACATGAATACAAGAAACCCTGGCCTTGCTATGGGCCTACGGTCCCCAATTTTTTCACCTAGCGTATTCAGAACATCGAGAAACATTTTAACATGAAGGCTATTTTTTATTCTAGCAATTATTCACTCAGCCATTTCTTTCTGACTCACTTTTTAAAGTATATGAAGAACAAATTAACGCCGTTTGTTTTGATAAATAGCCGATATATTTTATGGAAGAGTATTTTAAATGTTTTCTCCGTGGTATTTGCTAAACAATTTACCTGAGTTTCAAGCAATTCAAATAACTAGCTCGTACTTTCTGTACGTAAGGTGTATCATTGACAATGAGATCAGAGTTAAATATTATATCTGGACAATATGGGGTGAGAAATGTCAATAACCTCCAAAATTATTTGCTTAATAACCAATAGTCCTGCCTGCACGTAATTGCAAGTAGCGACAATTTCTATAAATCCAAACGCAAATACTACTATAATACGAATGAGAAATATAATTTAATAAATTTTAAAAGAGCTATATTGTTGATTTGACATTGTCTCAGGCCGGGGATTTGATTTAACTTGTAACTCGTACTCACTAAAGTATAAGCAATTGATTGCTAGTGTAACTATTTCAAAGTGAACCAGTATGAAATGAAATTCACTACACGTAGATCTACAGCAAAATGTATCTGTTCAATCGATAAAAGATATTTTCTCCTGGCATTTGGCATAGTCCTCCAAACACACGCCATTCTAATATGAGCTGTCGGGCAGAACCACAAGAGATTACATTATACGCTTTAGATTTTAAAAACACCCAAAATATACATGTATGTTGTAAGTGACATTTACAAGAAATATCACTCTGACCGTTTGGGATCTAATTACCTCCCACGTAACATTGTTAAATGTAACCCTGCTGTGAGCATTTGCCGCGTGAAAGCGCTGTAGCTAAATCGAAACTATACAATGCATGTGAACTTGAGTATATGCGAAAAACGTACATACAGCACTTTGGTCGTTTTCTTCATGCCTTATACTGTGTCTGTCATATGCTTAGACCGGCTGATACTAATTTTTCATGGAAACGTACTCTGATCGTTAAATCTTGTAAGATATGGCTGCTATTTCAAATAAACAACTCAACGTCAATTTTATGGCGCCTATTTCCCATAACCAACTCAAAGTCAATGTTCTGGTTCTTGTTTCCCGGAACCAAATCAAAGTTACTGTTTTTTTGCTCCTATTTCCTATAACCAACTCAATGTTTTTTCTCCTATTTCCCATAACAAACTCAATGTCAATGTTTTGGCTCTTATTTCCCATGACAAACACAAAGTCAATGCTCTGGCCTTTATTTCCAATAACCAACTCAGAGTCAAAGCTCTGGCCTTTATTTCCCATGACAAACACAAAGTCAATGCTCTGGCCTTTTTTTCCAATAACCAACTCAAAGTCAATGCTCTGGCCTTTATTTCCCATGACAAACACAAAGTCAATGCTCTGGCCCTTATTTCCCATGACAAACACAAAGTTAATACTTTGGCCCTTATTTCCCATGACAAACACAAAGTCAATGCTCTGGCTCCTATTTCCCACGACAAAAACAAAGTCAATGTTCTGGCTCCTATTTCCCATGACAAACACAAAGTCAATGCTCTGGCCCTTATTTCCAATAACCAACTCAAAGTCAATGCTCTGGCTCCTATTTCCCATAACAAACACAAAGACAATGCTCTGGCCCTTATTTCATATGACAAAAACAAAGTCAATGATCTGGCCCTTATTTCCCATGACAAACACAAAGTCAATGCTCTGGCTCTTATCTCCCATAACCAACTCAAAGTCAATGCTCTGACTCTCATCTCCACAACCAACTCAAAGTCAATGCTCTGGCCCTTATTTCCCATAACAAACAAAAAGTCAATGCTCCGGCCCTCATTTCCCATAACCAACTCAAAGTCAATGCTCTGGCCCTCATTTCCCATGACAAACACAAAGTCAATGCTATGGCCCTCATTTCCCATGACAAACACAAAGTCAATGCTCTGGCCCTTATTTCCAATAACCAACTCAAAGTCAATGCTCTGGCTCTTATTTCCCATGACAAACACGAAGTCAATGCTCTGGCCCTTATTTTCCATGACAAACACAAAGTCTATGCTCTGGCCCTTTTTTCCCATAACCAACTCAAAGTCAATGCTCTGACCCTCATTTCCCATGACAAACACAAAGTCAATGCTCTGGCCCTTATATCCCATAAAAAACACAAAGTCAATGCTCTGGCCCTCATTTCCCATGACAAACACAAAGTCAATGCTCTGGCCCTTATGTCCCATAACAAACACAAAGTCAATGCTCTGGCCCTCATTTCCCATGACAAACACAAAGTCAATGCTCTGGCCCTTATTTCCCATAACAAACACAAAGTGAATGCTGTGGCTCTTATTTCCCACAACAAACACAAAGTCAATGCTCTAGCCCGTTTTTCCAATAACCAACTCAAAGTCAATGCTCTGGCCCTTATTTCCAATAACCAACTTAATGTCAATGCTCTGGCTCTTATCTCCCATAACAAACACAAAATCAATGCTCTGGCCCTTATTTCCAATAACCAACTCAGAGTCAAAGCTCTGGCCTTTATTTCCCATAACAAACACAAAGTTAATGCTCTGGCCCTTATTTCCAATAACCAACTCAGAGTCAAAGCTCTGGCCTTTATTTCCCATAACAAACACAAAGTCAATGCTCTAGCTCTTATTTCCCATAACAAACACAAAGTCAATGCTCTGGCCTTTTTTTTCCAATAACCAACTCAAAGTCAATGCTCTGACCCTTATGTCCCATAACAAACACAAAGTCAATGCTCTGGCCCATATTTCCAATAACCAACTCAAAGTCAAAGCTCTGGCCCTTATTTCCAATAACCAACTCAAAGTCAAAGCTCTGGCCCTTATTTCCCATAACAAGCACAAAGTCAATGCTCTGGTCTTTATTTCCAATAACCAACTCAAAGTCAATGCTCTGGCTCCTATTTCCCATAACCAATTCAAAGTCAATGCTCTGGTCTTTATTTCCAATAACCAACTCAACGTCAATGCTCTAGCTCCTATATTGCCATAACGAACTCAATGTTAATGTTCTTACTCTTGTTTGCCGGAACCAACTCTAAGTCAATGTTACACTCCTATTTCCCATAAGCAACTCACCTCAATGGTATGGCTCCTATTTGCTACATGGGCCTGCGGATCTGACTTCTGACAGCATCGTATTTTAAAAAAAATAAAAAGGCAAGCCTCCAAAAATGCAGATCAGGTGTTTTGAAATATTCCTTGTTGGTCAAAACTTTTCTCCCCCGTCCTCAGTAGCCGATGCATTTGCAGAGTACTTCGCAGACTTGCACACGCCAAAAGAGCTTGATTCTTTTGATAATAATTTCCACAATACTATCGAGCAAGCAGTTTCTATACTCACGCAATAATCGAGGAAGTATTTAAGCAAACATGAACGTACAGATGACGATATCAAACAACATGACCTGTCAAATGCTATTGAAGTCTGAAAAAGGTCAGAAGTGCTTAGTTTTGACTTGCTGCAAAGTCAATACATCATGTACAATAACCCATCACTCAGAAAGGTTATATTAAAGCTATCAAATTTCATAATGAAATATGAATGTATACCAGATGCAAGGAGAAAAGATCTCGTCTAACCAATTTATAAAGGTGACAGGAAAGGTAAATCTGATACTGATAGTTATGTACCACTATCTCTGTAATGTACAAGCTATTTGAAAGAACTGTGCAATCAAAAATAAAGAATTTTCTGAAAATAAATGAAAATCCATTCCCCAGTTCCTTAAAACTCTTAAATATAGAAATTAAAGACAACGTCTGGAGGATACATAATAAAAAGATGTAAAAAGTGTTGTTCTAGCCAAGAAATAACAGTCCAAATGATTTGAAATCAGAGAAGGAGTCTAACAGGGTGGCGTCTTTTTCTCCATTCTTATCTGGTATTCGTAGATGATGTGCTCCATAACTGGTCAGGAGCAATCCAAGTTATAACATACGTAGCTTACAATGTTGTTATCCCACACTTGCAGATGGCCTTACACGTCTTGCAGATGACCTTACACATCTGATACTTTGACTAAGATGTTTGTAAAAACTGGCGAATACTCACGAACAAATGCTCGGAAGTTATGTATTGTGGCTGAGTTCACGCCACAAGTTGTCACTAATATTTGGTGATACAATCATTCGCGAAATTAATATGACAACTCTGTTGGTTATAGTACAATATACATCATGTCGTTCTATTACGACCGTAGAAAAGCACGGCAAACATTTTATGGCCTTGCAAATTTTGGAGTTGGCACCCCAAATCGAATCCCAACAACATCCGCCAGTCTATACAAGAAATTTGTTAACTCAACATTGTTGTAAGTACAGAAACTGGGAAGCAGCTTAGCAAAATAGATCTATACGGACTCAACAAACATCCATATTTTATTGCGAAGAAAATTCAGGGATTCCAAGAAGAAAGTAAATCTGATATGTGCGAGTCTATGCTAGGGTTTATCAGAATAAAAGCTGAGATGGTTGGCGTAAACTCACCATTCTCTAAAACCTTTCTAGCCTTCCAAATCGTGTCATATCCAAACAAATTTCTCACGCGTCTTTTATGTTTTTTGATAGCACATATTCACTAAAAACCGCCTGTACTCACGACATTTGTTGCACACTTCAAACGTGTGTCCTAACTGACCTCCCCATAAATTTCAAGAATAAGACATGCTTCTCAAACAAACAGCAGTGCAAGACAAACTTCAACTTCCCTATCCAATGCCACGAACAATAACGGGCTTGAATGAACTTAGTTCATATTGTCTAAGTGGGTCCTACAACCTAGTCGCCTTATCCCTGTCACTACTGACCTATTTCAACATTTTGCGATATTTTGCTTTTGTACGAAGCAGGTCGCCAGCTATTTTCACTAGTACGTACACCGTCAGTTGCGCCTAGCACTACATGTAGAGCTCAGACAAAATAGTGACGAATTCCAGCTGCTGAAACTACTCAGGCTTGCCTATGACAATCCGTGCATGAAACTCAGCTTCACTGGTTTCTCATTAGTTCGTTCCAGTTCACTGTTCTAATCTCGAGAATATATATAATATTCCTTACCTTATTCGTACCACCAATCTCCTTGTTTCACACTTTAGACCTGTCATTCCAGAGAATACACATATTGCACATGAATGTAAATACCTGCATGTATATAATCTTTGATCATACATACCTTTATGAGCTAATGTAATTGGTTGATCTGTACATTTCCCGGTATCATCTTCATAATCATCATTCTTTAATTGTCGCTTAGATAAGATTGTTTATTCCTTTTCCATTGTGTTTCACTGTACAATCATTCACTCTAACCTTTAAATATCTTTACATTATTTATGTGTTATTGCTCTGTTAGATTTTTAAAAAAATCCCAAATATGTATAGATTTTTTAAGTGACATTTACAAGAAATATCGCACTAGCCTTTGGGGATTTTTAAGCACCCACGTAGCATTGTTAAATATTGCCCTGCTCTGAGCTCATGCCATGTGAAAGCACCGCAGCTAAATCAAAAATATAGAAGGCAAGAACTTGAACTTGGGTATCGGTTAAAAATGTACACATATGATTTCTTACGTTTTCTTTATGCTTTATGATGTGTCTATCATATACTCAAACCAGCTGATACTAATTTTTCATGGAAATGTACACTGATTGCTAATTCTTGCAAGATGGTTCTTGTAAATGGCTCCTATTTCCCATATACAATAGAGAATTACAAATATACACCAAACAGAACGGAAAGGGCTATCCTGGATTCAACACGAAAATGTTTGATAATATTAACATAATTTTATAAATACGAATAAATAACTTAAATAGAAAAAAAAAAAAATAACGTTAGCATATGGATAAACGATACCTATCCCCTGGCCTGTACGCACCAACCCCTATACAATTTCAACTATGCATATATCACCAAAAAATAATGCGACAAGGTCTTTAGTATAGCAATCGTGCGTAACAAACACATTCGCATGTCGACCTACTGATTACGTCTGATCTTATTTCACAATCATTCCGGAATCCTAAGACAGAAATCAAGGTTTGCACACACACACACACACACACACACACACACACACACACACATGTATATATATATATATATATATATATATATATATATATATATATATATATATATATATATATATATATATATATATATATATATATATATATATATATATATATATATATATATATATATATGCAATTTATCTCAGTTTAATTATCACTCAAAATGCCTAAACAGTTACAAATTGTTTTCTGAATTGCTTTCAGGAGCTCATGATCGTGCATTTGATAGCCAGGTTTCGATATTCAGTAAAGCACGTTTACTCATTTAGAAAAAAAATAAATAAAAGTTTTATAATTAGGTCACATACCTATTTGGGTCTCAGTTAACTTATACTATTATCTTCAATGAAATGTTAAGGGAAAAAATTTTTTTTTTTCGAAATGACTGAGACTGGATAAAGGAGAACATAATTTGTAAAATGGTTCACAAGTCAATATACATTCAATAGCTACACTCAGTCGAATAAATGAATTATGGTGGGCATGGTGGTTTGCAAGTCCTTTGTTAGTTTTATTCAGTTTGTATTCATTCTGAACTTTTGACTTGGTTCAGCTACAAAGTCGTCTCAATTTTTATGGGTCAAAGCAAGAATGGCTGAAGTTTAGACTCGAGTAGACAACCTTTTGACATTTTCAACATTTGAGGTTAGCACGCCGGCATCAAGACCGAAAGAGTTCTGGTTCGAATCCTACCATAAGATCAATCCAGTCCGTCTACTGTGGCTTGTCCTTGACTAAGGCACCTTATTCCAGTTGCCTCGATACTAAATTACATTCTTATTTTGCTGGGCAGGAAAACACCAAAACCAAATCTAATATCAAATATTACTATGTTGAAGCTAAGGACAGAAAGGATACGTGAATGCGTTGTAGATTATGTCACACTTATCTACCATGAGACGAAGGCATGTAAATGCAAGTCAATTTCAATGACTCTACAGCTCATGTAGGTGTAGGTAAGTTTCGGACCATGTCCATTATAAAGCACAATTTGAATTCGATCAATGTAAAGTCATTTAAGTGTGAATTTATGAAATTAAAAAGCTTGAGTACAAGACTTGGAGTTACAAACGAGAACACGTGATGTTTGCTGGCAGACGATCATCTGCAACTGTCGAAAGTAGTTCCCGCTCACAAGATAACCGCATGACAATACCACCTGGTCACTCTCACACGTCACGAGAACTAAATAAAGTTCATCTTATCTTGCATATAGCAACAGCAGATATCGCTTACAACTACAAACTTGAAATATTTACTCCTTTGTTGTGTAACATCTTACTTGATAAGTGGTCATAGCTCATGTGCAATAGTCAATGCAGATTGTTGCTCTAAAACGCATAAAATCTGACGCAAAAGCTAAACATTAAAGACTATTTGTAGTCACATATATGCATATCCCTGTACTTCAATTATATATGCATTTCCTAGTCATTCAGGTATCTATGCACTTCCCTGTACTTCAAGTATATAAGCATTTCCTAGTCATTCAGGTATGTATTCATTTCCCTGTACTTCAAATATATTTGCATATCCCTGTAATTCAAGTATGTATGCATATCCCTGTACTTCAAACATGCTTATGGTATATGGCAAATCCAATATATTCATTCCCTCACAACATTTATAGCAATGAAGAATCAGAAGGTTTCATTCACAGCTGCAAAATGAAGTAGTAATAATGCAAAATGGTGCCATTTGGTAGCTTTCATCACCTATGCAGCACCTAGACATAAAAATAAGAAAAGATATAGAGAAGAAAATTACTCAGATTGAAATATTGATAGTGACCAGAAATAAATATTCTCGAGGAAAAAACTAAACTCCTATTTGTCTATCTATGCCAATTACGTATCCAGCATATAAAGTTTCAATAAAATCTTCCATGCATTGTGGGATGAAAAGTGATGACACTCAGTTCCCAAAATGCTTCATTTTTGACAACTTCTAAAAAAATTCGTCCCAAAAATGACACACAGGAAACATTTGTTAAACTTTTTTGCGCATCTCCATCAACCACTATTAAGTCTATACACTTTCATTAAAATCCTCCAAGTGGTGGTGGAGAAGTGATGACAAACTTTGTCATGGACACACTGACAGACGGGTGGGCGGACATCACCATTCTTCGCTTAATTGCTGTCAGTTAAAAGAAATGGAAATGATGCATAATTTTATAAAGTAACAGAATGTTATAATGTGATAAATATTCCTACTTCAAACCAGATTTGGTGAAAAACCACGCATATTCAAGAGTTACGATGGACGTCTAAATAGTGATTATGCCAAAAAAAAAAAAAATCCCGCCTACCTTTGCTTATTTTCAACTCATGTTATTTTGACTGAAATTTCATTGAAAGCTATCTGAAATATTACGTCATGCAAAAAACCACCGTTGACGCACAGGTGTATAAATTCAGAAGCCCGTGTTACTTTATGTACAATTTTGTTCAAACCTTGTAGCACAATGTCTTTTAAAATTAGAACGTTTACAATATCATTTTAATTATTTTTGTTAAGATTGAGAAAGTTAATTAGGCTCTTATTGCAACTATAATGCACATCATTAATCTGGGCTGTCGGTCCATCTCATTATAATGCACATCATCAATCTGGGCCTGTCTGTTCATCTCACTGTCTGCCTTTCTTCTTGAAGAAGAGAGAAGAATAATAGTCGATAAACTTTCTTTGTCACATGAGTGGTGCAACGCAGACAAAGGAAAGTGTCAGTTGATGTGATAGCTTTTAATGTCAGAGGTAGTGGATCGTTCTCGTTCTCTTCTTTGTATTCAGTAATCTTGCATTTTTTTATTAATGAATGCAAGGGTTGTCTGGTCTGAAACAAATTCCGTTCATCCTTTCCCCTCACTCTTTTATACACCGATTGACGTCAGGGAATCAATATGCAGCTCATCTTGACTCAGTCAGTGCCATTCCTTTGCATTTTATTGTAGTCCGACACGGATAGCAACTAATACTCTTATTCATGACAGTGAATGTGACGTCATTACTTGCAGTAGGAATTATCAGTCCACAACTGTTTTGGTGCCATATATATATATATATATATATATATATATATATATATATATATATATATATATATATATATATATATATATATATCAAATGGAGTTATGTATTTTTCATTTTAAATAAAACTTGAACTGATTAAAATGTTTTTTGGTTTAGTTTGTTGTGTTACCACACAATAATAACATCTATAGGTTATATTTTGTTTTAATTCGAGTAAAGCGCCTCGATGTAAGGTAGGCGGCCCGGCTTGATCTGGTGGTAGGATTCAAACTCACACCCTTTCCATCATAAATCAGGCACATTAATCACTGAGTCATGGATGCTGCTGCCTCCATTAGTCACCTCTTGCGACATGCAGGAGAACGCATCATTCCTTCCTACGTCACTGAGCCAGCGGGGGCCTGTGGATGGGGGTTGGGTGGAGATGGAGTGAACAGAATGGAAATATGTTCAACGTTCAAACAATTTCAATAGGCAGTCTCAGTAAACTTCATATTATAAAGACATATCATTCTTCACCGAAGAAACAGCAAATATTCAGCAATATTTTCAACTTATCGTCACCTGAGTTCACATAGTGAAGTTTTTACTATGTAGGCAATAAAAGTCGAACGCCTTAATCCTCTGTATAACGTTGGATTTGAACTGAATATTGTAGAGGGTTCGTCAAATCGTGAAGCTTGCATGTCCATTACATACTGTACGAACGGTCGTAGAGTTGGGGCGTATTGTGTAATCGATTATCAAGATTCAAGATTACAAGAATCCTATAAAATTTTATGTTCAATTCTTATGCGTATAAGTAGCGTTACAATTAATAACGAATAGAAAAAGTACAAAACAGAGCTATATTTTAACCTCTGTTTACAATATACAAATCTCTGGTTACAAATATTGTCAAAACACAAGAAGGCGCATGAAGTAAGTAGTTCCTTCCTGGTGTTAATAACTAATATTTGGATTACTGCATCATAAAATGCGATTTAAACCACACTAAATACCATTGTAATTATTATACTTGTACACTAAGAAAGAAAAAGATGATCACTATTGATAAGAAGAAAAAAAAACAAAACTCTACCAAACTGTGCATTTTTGAAAGTCATAATTCATTTCTAGTCTCTTTAGTTTCTTCAGACCGACAAGAAATTTTCAGTTTGTATCACGTGATGAGTAAACCATTACCACCAAAAATCAGCTCGATATTTCTTGGTAAAGGACAAATAATACAAAATATATTCTACACTAAATCTTCATGCGAATTTTAATAAAATGACAAAGGAACGTCTAGCGCGGGGCACAGTTTAAAAAAAAAATCAAATCATACTTATTTTCTCTGATCACATAAACTTAAATATCATGCTTTTAGTCAGAATAACTATATATTTTTAAAATTAACCGTATCATGGGAAATACTTCTTCCGAAGACGTCTTGAAGTCTTCTTCAAATTTAAGTCTCCATTTACAAATGCATTATTCTGGCAGGGGCGTTATCAAAATATGCCAATAAAACTTCGCTGGCGACAAATACACGTATCAAATTTTAGAGTTTTTTCAATAAAGGTGAAAACGTATTAGTTAATTCTAACTGTAGCGAGTGAATATTATTCATGCCAAGACCATGAATTTCTTCTTTACTGGTACAGGAGCTAGTTCGATCTACAATATGTGTAGATAAGTGCTTACACATTACAGCCACCTGTCTATATCTGACGTAATCACTGCATGTGAGTGCAAACATTTCGGTCAAAAACTGAGTACCTTTTGTTTGTGTTATTAGGATACGCATGCATAGACAACTACACAGACAGACAGACAGACAGACGCACACACACGCATATATATATATATATATATATATATATATATATATATATATATATATATATATATATATATATATATATATATATAAACATATGTCCGTCCTGTGTAGATTTGTACAATATTTGTAATGTCAAGAGGGCTATCATAACATATCTACTGCTAAGAGTCCATCTTCACCTAAAATTAAATGGATGTTAAGACCTCGTTAATAGAAGTCTTCATTTTGATTGGAAACAACAAATCTATAGAATTTTCCCTAAAGGAACTAATCTTCCCCTTTTAACGGTCACTTTGATTAAATGTAGCCAAAGGCTGAATCCATTTGTGATAGAATAGAAAACCGTGCCAATTCAGTCTCAGCGAACTTGGATAATTCGGTTGATGCTGAAAAAAAAAAAGTCACTTGAAAACAACGCTAAACTTTGATCTTTAGAAATAGTTAAACTGTATTTCTGAGTGGTGTTTTAGCCTTTTCCCTGTCATCATCATTCTGTTTCTGAATAAGAGCGTGCCCATTCATAACCTATGTATGTATGTATGTATGTATGTATGTATGTATGTATGTATGTATGTATATATGTATGCATGTATGTTTTTGTTTGTCACAGTAACTGCTATACCTTTCTGGTAAAAGCCAATGAAAAAAAACTGTTTAAAATATAACAAATAAATACATTTGAACAGTGATGCTACTTACGTCCTCTTTGTCTCTGAAATGGTGGAAAAGGCTCGTACAACTCTTTGGAAACTGTTATTTTTTATAAAGAAAGCGGTTTGAGGGCTGCATCTCTAATATGTGCTTACAGTCAAATGTATTTGCCTGCATAACATGCTATATTTTGGTCATAATGTATCATGATAAATTATCATCTTTTGATCCAGACGTGAGTGCGGAAGATTACTAGAAATTGTATCCTATGACGCGCCGTAGCGGACAAAAGCTGGTCCAATGAGAAAGTTGCAGTTGAAATTTCGATGTCGTGTGTCGAGAAATCCAATATCACGTGTTGGATCAAATAGGATGTCCTTAGAGTTCCACTTTCAAGACCGAGATTTTAGATTTTATATGTTGAATTATACGGTGGTGGTTTAAAGTTCTATTTCCTATGTCGACGTTTTACAGTGTATATTTTGAATTACACAGTGGTGGTTGAAATTTCAGTATCATATGTCGAGAATCCCTAATTCAAACGTTGTATGTAACTGTTTGTGATGAAAGTTCCATTTCATATGGCGAGTATTTAGATTTCATCATTTGAATTTCACAGCAAGGAGAAGCAAACCCTTCTTATTTAAAAACAACGCGGTCCGTTCACGAGAGCGACCTCTAGCGAAGAAATTCATAGTAATTTTCGACCTGTGAATTGTAACTTTCAAACTGTAACTGCATGAAATGTAATAGCGCCTCATAATTGAATACACGAATGATGTATCTTAATACTCGATATTATTTTGAATTGTTAAAGTGGACATTGTGTAATGTTACTTTTAACACCAACACATCATTTCACCATATAAAAATAGCAATTCTGACAAGCACAATAAATGTCCAACCACCGCTGTGTAATTCAACAGATACAATCTAAAAACTCAACACACGAAATGGAACTTTCAGCACAATCAATGTGTTTCAACATTTTAAATCGAAACTCTCGACATATGACATTAAAATTTCAACAACCGCCGTGTAATTTAGAAGATACAATCTAAAAACTCGACATTGGACATCGAATTTTCAACCAGCTCTGTGTAATTCCACAGATGAAAAATTTATTTACTCAACATATGAAATGGAATTTTCAACATAAACTCTTTGAACCATTACGTAAATTAGGAATTTTTGACGTTTGACATTGAAATTTCAACCACTGCCGTGTAACTCAAACGACACAATCTAAAACCTCGACATAGAAAATATAACTTTCAACCACTACTGTTTAATTCAACAGATACAATCTAAAATCTCGACCTTGAATATGGAACTTTAAGAACAATCATTATTTATACAACTCGTGAAATTGGAATTCTGGACCTATGATATTAAAATTTCAACGGCATCGTCCTGATCGGACCAGCTTTTGTCCGCTACGGTGCCTCATAGTATCCTAGCGGATAATGGAAGGAGGAAAACAGTCTAAAAACACACAACGTAGGAAAGGTTTTGAAATTCTGTAAAATCTAATTGATAATAATCAGCAGATATCGACCATACTAATTCAGCTCCTGATGTAACATATTGCTTTGCGTCGGCGACAGATGGAAGTCGCGTTAGGAGATAGGAAATGGGCTTGCGTGAACATAATTGACAAGAGCAGCGGCTATAGAAAATAGTCTTTCTGCGTCAGATTTGAATATCGTGCCACATAAATTACTGACATGTATCGATTGGTTACATTCAATTAAAACCTTTGAAGAAAAAAAAATTTGTGTGTGTGTGTGTGTGTGTGAAAAGTGAATAATCACGTATGGCATTCAGCATTTAGAGTTTGTTTATATGTATGTGTAAATATTTGTACGTTTTGAGGTTGACACACGTTACGATGGCTTGGTTATTTCGTCTTCATTCCTGAGTGCATGGACGTGGGGCGGGGGGGGGGGTAGGACTGGGAGATAGTTTTGTTATTGCTCATTAAATCGTATCCGTAAGCTACAAGAAGTGACAAATACATTTTAGGCTAGTCTTCTACAGCTCGAGATACTAACGAATGTTTTGATGGACCTCGATGGCTTCTGGTTATGAATAAGAAAATGATTTCCATGACGTTATGATGACCTAAAACGTTGCCTGCAGCAGCAATAATTAAGTTGTTACGTATATGTAATTTAATTACTTGTGTGTTAGTTTTAAATTCTTTTTTATTTTATTTTTATGATAACTTTTATCACTGGATTTGACATTTTTTTTCGGAAAATTCAGTTTTCTTTTTATCTTGATTTAAAACGCAATAATGTTGCTACATTGTATTTTTAGCTGACCTAGTTCCTGACCTTGATTCAGAATTTATAAGCAGAGAGTGAAAATCATTGGTTGTAATCAAGGTCATTCTTGGCTTGCGTCAGCTCTGTTGTAAACAACCTTTTTTATTTTTTCCATTATTGAATCTTACAGTAAGATTCGTTCAGTACAATCGAACCTGTAAATAGCCTACGTGTTAATTGACATATTATTTTACTGCGTTGTTCGGACTAAGTGTTCACGCGACACATCACGGGGTCTAAACTGCGTTTTAGTTAAGAGTTAAAACAGATATTTTATAGTGAAATAGTCAGTCGTAATTTACACCTTCAGAGCTCAAGGTGTTTTTATTATTGATGCCAGTTTGATTTAAAATTCTTCTATTTTTTGGATTTAATAATTTATATTCCCTGGAAAATACCAGTGCTCATAAAAATTCTTGGACAAAGACATTTAGATTTAGTGGAAATTATTCGGAATTCTAAAGCCGGAATATTATTCTTGATTCATAAAATTCAACAAGGAACTGTTGACACATCAACACAAAACAGGATATAGAAGACGTCATCGCCTTCCATCTTGGATCTTCATCGGGATTCGAACTTTGATTCATTTAGAACTTTTTAGTGATAGGACTTATATTTTTCAATTCTAGGATTAATTTTTGGATTAGATTCACAAACCGTAAGCCCTTTTTCCATATTTTTACCTTGTTTCTTAGGGAAATAAATTATTTTTGTGAAATTTACAAAGCTTGTTAGCTTCACTCTTTTCTTTGTTACTTGTGTACGAGCCTACACGTAACAAAATAAACAGTAATAATTGCGGAGATGAGCTCGGTGTTGAAAGTTCTAGACCCAATTTATCTGTTTCACCCTTCGTTACCCAACTGCAGCTTGGATTATGTGCCAAAGCGGATCAAAAATCTTTGTCTTGAACCTGACCCAAAAATGATTAGTCTGAATTTATTAATATTTAGCGAAAGTTGCAGCCTCATTCCTTGATCATCAAATAAACACGATGCAGTCAGAGTGTAGAGATTGTAACAACAAAACAAGCCTTATGCAACGTATTGGGTCCACATCCAAAGTACAAAATCAATAACATTGGCGCCAGAATTCTTTTGCCTTGTGCGCTATAATCAAGTAATAATGTCGAACTCGGATAGTCTTCATCTTGCACAATTACGCAAGGGATCGCGTGTCATAAAGTATTACTTTATAATCGAAATCGATCAGTGTCTTTACTGTGTGCTCATGCAATTCTCGTCTAGCCGATCAATACTGTTCCTTGTTGGACTATGATTTATCTGAAAACTACCAAAATCGAGCACAAAATATTCCTCAGCAGATATGTAAATATATCCATTGTAATATGTTGTGCATTCACTACAACAAGCATTTTGGAACGTTAAACTGAGGCTTTTTCTTGGCATTTGCTTAGTTTCCTGCTCTTTTTCCATGGTACTGAGTTTTCCCTTACCAATATTGTATACATATTAATCATAAATTACAAAGTGATCTTGTCTTCACAAAATCACCATGCATATACTTTAATATCTCTCTTGATCTCTACAATAAAGAAAATTATTGGAGTCAGCGAGTCCAGTAGTCAGAACACTTTGCAAGTACCGATTCCGTTGTTGATGCGTTTTCTTGTGATCGAACGACGTTTACTCCTTCCTTACAAGCTCAATGCACTTTTGAAATATATTAAGAATTCAATCTTTTGCATAGTTAGAGCGAATAATTATTATTTTCTCCTTCAGATCGGCCAATTTGTCCCAAGATAAGTGTTGTCTACGATTGGTTACATGTCACATGACCCAAGACAGAATCAGAGTAAACATAGTAAAGACACAAGAAGAAGTTGTTTTAAAAATACTTCTCAAGAAGGAATAGGAAAACTACACTTTCGCCAGGTGCTATGCAAAGATCGACATCTAGACACTCTAGGGTCCAACTGATATTACAGACCTGGGTCTAACTGCTAGTGCACTCTATGATCTAACTGCTATTACACTCTATGGTCTAACTGCTATTACACTCTAGGATCTAAATTCTATTACACTCTAGGATCTAAATGCTATTACATTCTTGGGTCTAACTGCTATTACACTCTTGAGTCTAACAGCAATTACTCTCTAGGATCTAAATGATAATACACATTAGGGTCTAACTGCTATTACACACTAGGGTCTAAATGCTATTACACTCTAGAATCTAACTGCTATTACACTGTAGGATCTAAATGCTGTTACACTCTAGGGTCTAACTCCTATTACACTCTAGGATCTAAATGCTATTACACTCTAGGATCCAACTGCCATTACACTCTAGGATCTAAGTGCTATTACACTCTAGGATCTAACTGCTATTACACTCTAGGATCTAACTGCTATTACACTCTAGGATCTAAATGTTATTACATTCTAGGATCTAACTGCTATTCCACTCTAGGATCTAAATGCTAGTATACTCTAGGGTCTAACTGCTATTATACTCTAGGGTCCTACTGCTAGTACTATGTTCGAGAAAGCCTACCTATGGCATAATTGACAGAACAAACTTGCATGCATGTAAAAATAAATGTGATATTTATCAAAGTCATTTGATCTTAGTTTATGAGTGAATCGACGAAATACCAATTTCTCAAGTATCACCCTACAGAGATAACAAAATGTACAGACACTCACGAACGAGAGAGAGAGAGAGAGAGAGAGAGAGAGAGAGAGAGAGAGAGAGAGTCTGTCAAGTATTCAGATATTATGTTAAATATTGGAGCCATTGTGATTTAAAATAATTCTTTACCAAATTTGACCATTTTATTGTATCATTTTGCAAAGTTATTAAAACAGTATTTTAAAATTAAGTACAGGATTATTTCGTACCGTTTTCTAAACGAATAGCACAATATCTGCGGATATACAGTGTACATAAGAGAGAAGAAGGAAACATGTTATATCTTTTTTGTATTTTTGATATAAAATGGACATAAATTTTGAAGTTTTAAAACGTGTTTGAATCAAATGGAATCAGAAGACGTGCGGATCCTGCGTGGTTCATCGGTGTTATTGTATAAGCATTGGACACGATGATAACCGACAGAGGTGGTACATACAGTCATCTTGAAACGACGAGGTCGTGCCCTTTAACAGTTGTGTACGTATATGTTATTCTAGTTGACAATGATTTCTTTTGCTTTTGAATATTGGTTTTAAAGGTACTTTTAACGCATTATTATATACATCATGCGGAGGAAATAGCAGTTAAGTGTCTTTCCCAGTGATACACTTAGGCTGGCCTGGTAGAGCATCGATCCCGAGGCCCATGGATTACGGCTCTGACGATTTATCAACTGACAACGGACGTAGTAAAACAAATGATGATTGCTAAATGTGTAACTCATTGACCTTGGAGATTCTTAGGATCCAAACTCACCTCATGTGCAGAAGGGTGAAAATTAGACTGTTGCGTTTTTGGACCCACGATTTTTGTGTCCTGACCCTACTCCAGATCTCAGACTCATCACTGAAACAAAAAACAAATACGCTCTTTCATCATATACATGATGTTGTTGCTGTTTTCCTTTGGTATGCACGTATAATGTAAAAATATATTCAAACGAAATGCCTACTTTATCTTTTTTTCCAAATGGCTGCGTGGTACACAAACTGTCGAACACTGAAAAAGAAAAAGGAGCACAACTCTGACATTTCAATGAAAGGTTACCAACGTTACACTACTCTTTACAATGGCTTTAAAAATTATTCCAGATCTTTGCAATGCGAGATATATTGATGTTGGGTCATTATAACGCTTTACATGTTGATTTATGGTCATTGTAACGCCTTGCATGTTGATGACTTTTGTTTGCAATATCTTACATATTGATGACAGGTTTTTGCAGTGCCTTACATACAGATGCCAGAGCTTACACTAATCTTCTTTATTATAATTTTTAAACCTGGAATCGATCTTACAAGTTATTCGAGAAACACATTAAGCCAGATGTGTAGGACACACTTATGCATCTACACACGTGGTATGTTTAGGAATCTATCACATGTCATTGGACATGGCATGTTACGGAATCTGGCACATTCTTTATTACAAGCGAGCTATGACGGTTTTTATTACCTCTATGACATATTGTTTCGAATTGTCACTGGTTCAATCCGGTTTTGACAAGTATAATGTTATGGTAGTTCAAACCTAATGGTTATTTATCTGACTACAGGGACAGAAACACTTGCTCCAGTCGGTAGCAGCAGTATACCTTGATTCCTGGAACGACTGTTGCATGTCCCGCTAAACACTTCCAACACTTTGATACAGTGTCAGAGCACAGACATTATATTACGGTCAGACATTTCACACTTACTTTCAGATTATTCTTTGTTTTTATTGATTATTTCAAGAGCTTGTTCAAACCTGGGAACATCTCATGTGACGCATACACATATTGAATGAATTGTTTCTTCACCAGAAAAAGGTAATAATTGATCTCAAGTAGAGTAATGCCTTACCAAAAGAAACAAGGAGAATTCTACCAAATTATGTAAAATGCCAAGTTTGTAGCATCTGAGGATCTGTGTGTAGGATAATTATTGTGCTATCGAGTCTTCGTTTTACATTAAACCCGAAAATGTCTTTGATTTTCCCTTACAGTTTTTCCCTTCATTCATCATGTAAAGTTTTAACATAAACTCTTTGGCAATATGTAAAACGTTCTAGTTTGGAGAAAAGCATGTCATCTTACACGCACATCGACATGGCGTTGTAAATTACTTTACAATGAGTATCTTGAATCATGCATATTAAAAGATACGAGTTAATCACACGTATTAAAAGATAGTAGTAAACCACACATATTAAAATATACGAGATAATTATACATATTAATAGATAGGAGTTAATCACACTCATTAAAATATACGAGTTAATTACACATATTAATAGATACGAGTTAATCATACACATTAAAATATACGAGTTAATTACACATATTAATAGATACGAGTTAATCACACACGTTAAAATATACGAGTTAATCACACATATTAATAGATGGGAGTTAATCACACATATTAAAAGATAGTAGTAAATCACACATATTAAAGATACGAATACGGGTCTATTGCAAGATATTTTTGACAACAAAGTTACTCTTATCACAAGGGTAAATACGCAATAGAAAGACTACACAACACAGCATATATGCAGTAGAAAGACTACACAAAGCAGCATATATTCAATAGAAAGTCTACACAAAACATCATATATGTAATAGAAAGCCTACACAACACAGCATGTACGCTATAGGAAGACTACACAACACATTTGACAATATTCATGTTTAAACCGTATGCGTGAGATATATTAAGTGGAAAGTTCTACAGAATATTGTGTTGCTAAGTACAAATCATAAGGTATTCGGCCCAATTTAGAATACACGGGAACTACCTAAATCAAATGCAGGTCATCTTGCTTTCCAGGAATGAATGTTGAGCTGGTCCTATTTAATATGACCTATTAGACGGAGATTCTATGATGCTGGAGGAAAATGGTACTAGATTACACTATATATGAACAACAACTGCAACAGACTTCATAAGAGGAAAGACTCGAAACTACTTCAGCCTTGACAGAAGAGTCCTATAGAGCAGTTTTAAAAATCACAATTGGCCCCGTATTAAAGTTGAAATACAAAATTAGTATAGAACCCGACCGTAACAGATGAATGAGGTCTGAACTGAGCGTCAGTGCACTGGTGTGAACGAAATTTACGACACTATGACATTAAACTGATATTTTGCAGGCGAGAAGTTCTTTTTGCCTTTTTTTTACTTCGCTTATAAATGTCACCGAATCGATTGATATGAGGCGCCGTAGCAGATAAAAGCTGGTCCAATCATAACGTTGCCGTTGAAATTTTAATGTCGTATGTTCAGAATTCGCATTTCACTTGCTGTGTCAAAAGTGCTTGTCCTTAAAGTTCCATTTTCTAGGTCGAGATTTTAGATTGTATCTTTTGACTTAAACAGTAGTGGTTGAAAGTTATATTTTCTATGTCGAGATTTAATATTGTGTCGTTTGAATTGCACGGCGGTGGTTGAAATTTCAATGTCATACGTCGAGAATTCCTAATTTACGTATTGGTTCAAAGAGTTTATGCTGAAAGTTCCATTTCATATGTTGAGTATTTAGATTTCATCTGTGGAATTACACAGCGCTGGTTCAAAATTCGATGTCCAATGTCGAGTTTTTAGATTGTATCTTCTAAATTACACGGCAGTTGTTGAAATTTTAATGTCATATGTCGCGAGTTTCAATTTAACATGTTGAATCACATTGATTGTGATGAAAGTTCCATTTCGTGTGTTGAGTTTTTAGACTGTATCTGTTGAATTACACAGCGGTGGTTGGACATTTTATTGTGCTTGTCAGAATTGCTATTTTTATATGTTGAAATGATGTGTTGGTGTTAAAAGTAACATTACACAATGTCCACTTTAACAATTCAAAATAATATCGAGTATTAAGATACATCATTCGTGTATTCAATTATGAGGCGCTATTGCATTTCATGCATTTACAGTATGAAAGTTAACATTCACAGGTCGAGAATTTACGATGAATTTCTTCGCTAGAGGTCGCTCTCGTGAACGGACCGCGTTATTTTTAAACAAGGAGGCTGCTTCTCTTTGCTGTGAAATTCAAATGATGAAATCTAAATACTCGCCATATGAAATGGAACTTTCATCACAAACAGTTACATACAACGTTTGAATTAGGGATTCTCGACATATGATACTGAAATTTCAACCACCACTGTGTAATTCAAAATATACACTGTAAAACGTAGACATAGGAAATTGAACTTTAAACCACCACTGTATAATTCAACATACAAAATCTAAAATCTCGATCTAGAAAATGGAACTTTAAGTACATGCAATTTGATCCAACACGTATATTGGATTTCTCGACATACGACATCGAAATTTCATCAACTTTCTCATTGGGCCAGCTTTTGTCCGCTACGGCTCCTTATAAATTGACACAAAATCGATACGCAAATGCTGTATGCCAGCCTCTATAGCGTTTGATGTTAATGTCACGTGCGCCTACCACTGTTAATAGTAGGTTAGGCTGACATTCATTGATCTGGCTGATTACCGTGAACGGCATCCGGTTTTATGCATATGTCCAGGATGAGACAAGGTGATGAGCGTTAACGTGTGGGAGTGTGGGTGTGATTTGGATTTTTAACGTAGCTTTAAAACATTTTCAGTCATATCGCTACGATGTCTGCAGTGTGGCAGTTTATAGTGATGTCTAGCACTGGGGCATCATGCCGCAGACATGTAGCATCATGCCCCACCCAGTCACATTATCCTGACACCAGGCCCACCAGCCCTAATCCCTAACACTTACCTCTTAATGCTGAGCGCCTTGTGAGGCTGCTGATAGTTCCATTTTTATAAGTCTTTGGTATGACTCGGCCGGGGCTCAAACCCGTGACCTCTCGCATCCGAGGCGGACACTCTAACCACTAGGCCAACGGAGCGTATTTAAGGGAACTCACAACAAATATATCCCAGTGTGTATAAATGTACGGATGTAAAATAGTCATAACGATTCCATTATAGAGCAAAGTAAACGAAATTTGATTCAACCAATCAGCATGTCCATTATAGAGCAAAGGAATAACAAATTTGATTCAACCAATCAAGATGTCCATTATAGAGCAATATAATAACAATACAAAAATCACACAGTAAAAATGAATTGATTATGCCAAGTTTTGTCGAAAGTAGACGAAAAATATAGTTTCTATGTTTACAAACGTAAAAATATCATCCATTCAGACATAAGATCAACTCAGGAATACACACAGTTCGCACTTATTATTAAGACAGTAATTATCTAAGTTTGTTACCCAGGTGGTGCACGATCCGATCACAATTCGGTCACCAGGGTGGCAATAAGCTCCGCCAATAAGATACAAACTTACTCATGAAATGCATAATTCTTTTCCATAATCAATATGTCTGTGTTCATATAGAGAAGCGGTAGATCAGCACAGTCATGGCACAGTGCCGTGTAAGTCTGGACATTCCCTAAAAAGGCATACAAAACAAATAGAAATGGTAAAGACTCATTTGAAAAAGCCCAAAACATTCTCATTTTGAAATATCATTACCTTATTCGTTCAGGGCAAAAAAAAATAAATAAAAATCGCCTCCATTAGTCACCTCAGGCCTAATCTACATCACCGAAACCCACGGAAAGGGGGTGGGGGTGGGGGCATAACAAATCTCATCTGAAAGCTTAAAGATATAAGACTATTTAGTTAGTTTGATCAAAATATGATTAGAAACATTGTTGCTAGACTTGTATGCGAAGTGACTTGTGTGCGAACAGGATTATGGGTAAAACGACCAGAATTTATTTGAGGTCCTATTTCCGTAAAGAGTGCATTTTGTAGTCAAATTTCGCAGTTAGGAGTGGATAATTCATTAGTTGAAGTGTTTTGAAATCGTATGCTTTGTTGATACCTTCAATTAAAACATCCACATTCTATTTGTTTGTTTAACTAAGTAATTGAAATTGAATATTATATTCACATATTGTGAAACAACATAAAATGGAATGTTCGAAGTGAAGCAACTCTGGCTGGTTCTCAACTGTTGTAAGCAGACAATCATTCATGGAAAAGAAAATGAAACAGAACCATTCAATGTGCCTAAGCAGAATTAAAAAAGGTAAACACTGGATAATATGTCATAATTGAACGCCCGAAATTTGATTTAGCGTTTCTTTGTTTCTTGTACAATGTGCAGAATATGAGGGTTCCAGTATCAATTACCATTCTACTGAGACAGAACATAGGAAATATGTTAAGATATTGGCTTTAGTTTTGGGCGTTGCGGTGACTCAGTTGTTAGCGTTTCCAGAGAATGAATTGCGAGTTTGACTCATGCCCAGACCAATTCGAGTCGGCTGCCGTAGTGTATTGCTGGACACCCAGACCAATTCGAGTCGGCTGCCGCAGTGTATAGCTGGACGCCCAGAGTAACTGAGTCGGTTGCCGCAGTGTATTGCTGGACGCCCAGAGTAACTGGGTCGGTTGCCGCAGTGTATTGTTGGACGCCCAGAGTAACTGAGTCGGTTGCCGCAGTGTACAGCTGGATAAGGCACTTAGCTCTCATTGCCACAACTTGTAAATTCTCTTTCATGATTTTATGTGCTGTTAAACACAAACCATCCACCAACAATCTGTGCGCGAATTTTATACATCGAAACTTCATATAAACAATATCCTTCATCCATGGTCATGATGATATTAACCTATTCAGCCAATGAGACGAGACATTACCATATTATTATGATGCATAGGTCAGACTTAACACAGAACTCAATGGATATTCTGATGATATCAACTTTTTAAAATTTTTTTTATAAATTTTAATATAAATAAGTATGATCGGAAATAGTGTCCCTAAAGCGTCGACATGATCAACCAATCATCTGAGATCATGAAGATGTAAATTTCAACGTATAAGCAAACTTGGATAATAAAAAGTTAAAGCTCTCAAGAGCGGGAACGTCCTCTGACATTTAGTTGCAACATCATTTCATTATATATTGCTCGTATATCAAACTCCCACGAGATCTTGATGACACAAGCATGAATTCCAAATCTGACCAAAAGAGATTACACTCAACCAGCTAGATACAAGATCATTTCATTAATATGCGGGGTAACAAGAAATAGTTGACAGACGTAAGACGTACGACCGACGAAACACTGCGTACGACTTACGGCTCACAAAGGACGGCCAAGTAACCTTAAATCATGTGAAATACCCAACTCCCTCTAGCCAGTTTTCCACGGAATCATTTTAACGCTTGTTGTCATGAAAGAAAATCATGAGACATACATGGAGCATTTAGTATGTAGCTTGTGGCGCGAACGGGGTTTGTTTCTGACCAAGCAGGGATGAATGATCTCTTAAATCGAGTCATGAATGTTTATTGTATGTTCTTATAGCATTGTATAGCTGACCTTTTATCACAATTTAGAAAGTACTCATTTGAAAATGGAATGGAAATTTTAATTAATCAGTCGGTAATTGTCTTGATCAAATGTTTACCTTTTGATATAATAAATACACAATATGTTATAAATAACATTTTACAGTTGATGCCCGTCAAAGTGGCAACGTATCCTCCGTTGTTGCGCAGTTAGCTGGAGATTAGAAATGCAGCATTGATTACCATTCTCTATGTGATGATAAATTAGAATGTAATTAAATTGATAATGTCAAAGAAAGCCCCTATTGAATGTTAATTTACCCACATCCGCAGCGAATTCTTTCGACAGAAATATTTTGAAAGCCTTTTTGAATGTTAATTTACCCACATAAACAGCGAATTCGAACGGCCAATTCTAGTAGATCGAGTCAGCTATGTATATATTTATGATAGGATTGTTGAAACTATTTTCGTATATTCTGGATCTCTTGCAATGTTGCAGTATATTTTTGATTCAATATACATTTACCACAGACAATAAAAGTACTAACCATGATAATTTTCAATTTTAGATTGTCACAATATATTTTCTTGTTCGCAGGGCGATTAAACACTACTACTTCTCCATACAAAATAATGTACATGCACTGGTTTTGTATTTGCACTGTCCTTCTTACCCATGTTAAATGTAGAAGGCCTTGACCTCTCAAGCTGGCCTTGAACCCAAAAATGACTATTAAAAACCTGTAGTTTCCTCCTTGTAATGACTCGGACAAGGTTTAGAAAGGAAAAAGAAAGCTGACCTGCATGAATTTTCCTGATTTATTCCAAATGCTGGATTATCATCACTTCTTTTTCATAAGTAGGCAATGATCTTGGGGGGAAAAAAAGAATGGCACAGTGTATAAATGGTTACAGAAATTGATAATGTACAGTGGTTCGCAATTTACCTTATGCGCGGTGAACGGTACGAATATATATGCATCATATATGTATACTTTTCCTGCGGTTTCTTCTCACCCTGATCGGATCTATTCAAAGTATTGGGCTTCTCGATGCACATGATCAGGTCTATATAACTAACATCATGTAACTTTCTCTGCTAACTAAAAACTAAAATGAAGTACCAAAATAATAAGCAAATGCTCCGAATTTCACCTGACGAAATGAAAGATTCCAGCTTTTCGGGTACATGAGGATTGAAGGAATAAAATAGGTCTTTAATTGTGTAGGAGAGCAATTGAACCTTATGTGGTTGTCGTGATAATTATATTGAATAAATTACGATCAGCTAAAATGCTTATACTTTCTATTTTGGATCAAATAGTCATTGTGTCACTTAAACGAATCAAATGCACAAATGATATGTTTTGCTTCTTCACTTCCTGATATACCAAATATGATTATACAATCATTGATTGAGATGGATAATAAAATCCAATGAATTGGTTGGAGTACCGCAAGATGTTTTCTTTCATGCATATCTCATGCACTGACACATTTTAACGAAAGTGCAAACCTTTATAATGTTCAACAGAAAATAAGATATGTTTTTTTTTTTTTTAGTTTTATTACATTACGTTTATTGCTAGAACATGCAGTTACACAAATATATCAGTGGCATTAAATGATATTCTGTGTCCGTCAAACTGTAGTACAGTCCCATGGTCACGTTAATTCTCAGAAGGGACCTAAACAGGGCCTGCCCATCCATAAAAGCCTAGGGCGCCAGGCTTTCAAGGGCGCCAAATGAGACGGATGTAAATTGTTTAAGGGGTGGGGTTCAAGCGGTAAATGCTGTCTATAATTCTTGATTGAATAACCCGATTACAGCTGAAGAAATATTAAAAGTTCTAAACAATCTAAAATATAATAAAGCAGGTTCAATGGATAGTGTTAAATGGACATAAACAAGCTTAATTGCTGTAAAGTTAAATGTGTATGTAAAACTTTTTAATATAATCTTGAATACTGGCTATGTACCAGACAGTTGGACTAAAGTGTTTATAAAAAATAAAGCTGATAAAACCGATATGCCAAGTTATAGACCTATTACTTTTGTAAGCTGCTTTGGTAAAGTGTTTACCGCAACACTAAATCATAAGATTGTCTAAATTCCTTGACGATAATAAATTGTTATCTGGGACTCAATTCAATTCAGGAATGGCCATTCCGCAATAGACTCAATCTGGATTCAGGAATGGCTATTCCGCAATAGACTCAATCTGGATTCAGGAATGGCTATTCCGCAATAGACAATATTTTTATTTTGTACAGCCTTATTGAATTTATTAGAAAATGCAAAAAGATACTTTTTTTCCACGTTTGTTGAGTTTAAAAGTATCTTTGATAATGTTTGGAAAGTTCAGTTATGAAATAAATTGTACTCGGCAGGCATAAAATGAAACTGTTTTAATGTTATTTACACATATATAATGATATCAAATCATCTGTCTATGTAAATAATCAATTTTCAGTTTTTTTATCATGTGAAACAGGTGTAAGACAAAGGGAAAATTGACCTCCGTTATTATTCTCCTTATTCCTAAATGGCCTAGAATCTTTTGCATTAGTAAATGAATGTAGAGGTTGCGCTGTACGTTCCAAATATACTTGTAAATATGTTAAATATTACGTTGCTTTTATACGCTGATGACATCATATTGGTCGCAGATAATCCTTCTGACATGCAATATACCCTTGACATGTTTGGTAGATATTGCGATAACTGGAATCGAATAATCAACACAGAGAAAACAAAAATTATAATATTTGGTTAAAACAAGAAGCATACATATAAATTTAAGATAAGCAATGCCGATATTGATGTTGTAGATGAATATAAGTAGTTAGGTCTTACATTTCACTTGAATCGTAAGTTCTCCGACTGACTGAATAATCTAGTATCCATAGCTAATAAAGGTTTGCATTTACTTTTAAAAGCGGATACACAAGTTAGATTTGTCCATTGATTATCAACTGAAACTGTTCGATCAAACCATTGTATTGATTTTAACATATGCTTGTGAAATTTGGGGATTTATGAAATCTGATATAGTCGAAAAAACTCATCTTTCTTTCCCCTAAATTATGAACATTAAAAGTCGCATCATAAACTATTTGGACTAAACTGGTTATTGGTTATGAAGAAATATTATCTTATCGTATGTAATCTCTTATGCAAACAGTTTGGTAAAACCTCGTATGATAATAAATTGTTACTTGAAGAAAAATCTACTTTGGGTTAAGTTACGGAGAAATCGAAGTTTTTTTATCAGTTAAATGGTTAACAACCTCGGTAGAACAACGACTAAAACATCAATACATGCAAACTTGGGCAGCTAACATCAGTACGTCATCTAAAGGTCTAAATTACAAGCTATTTAAAACTGGTTTGGATTTAGAAAAGATCTATTTGTCATTACCAAAAACATATATCCAAAAATTTAATTTTAGAACTGCAAAGTCATTGGTTTCCCGTTTAACTGGTAGGTGTGCTAATGTTCCTTATAACGAAAGATATTGCACACTTTGACAGTCTCGAGAATAATGGGATGAATATTATAAATTTATGTCATGTTCTTATTTTCAAAATGAAGGACAATAATTTATAAGTCACTTTTAGACTTCCAGGACTAACGTTTATAAATATAATAAATTAATGAATACAGGTAACGTAAGACTCTTAAAAAAAAACAACAAACCTTTTGCAGGCTCTTAGATTGCGTTTTCCAAATATTGTAACCCTGTAAAGCATCATGCAGCATGATCACATGGTATATATTAATGTTCGTTTTCTTATATACCTCATATGTTGTAGCCTTTACAACCTGATTGTAATAAAGTCTTACCTTGTCTTGGCCCTGGACCTAAATTCATATTTTTTCATTACAGGTAATGTCCTGGAGAGAGAGAAGGAAAAGAAATGCGGCAAGACTGCCCTGTCACCAACAATGATATGGAAAGGATCGGAAGCAACCAGGTTATGCTGGCAATTTAAGTTCGATCATTGTCTACATTCTATGATGAAATTTATTTTATCGGTATAAAAGAAGGGCCAATTGCATTTCGCATAAAATATGTAAGTCTTTTTCTATGAGAAAGGGTATCATTCAAATTAGAAAGAAACGTTTTATTGGAACGAAGCTTACAATATTAGTAGAGTACCCCCATATAACATACGAATAGGTCTCGGCCTGACGGCCTCGACGTATTCCAACTCCAGTTCAAACTCGTTCTTTCCGCCAACTCAAAACAAAAAAATATGCAGTCTTGTGTATTTACCGCCATAATAATGATTTACATTCGAAAAATACTTTCTTTTTCCCTGCTTTTCAGACATGTATTTCCATACTGAGGTCTATTTAATTTTTCTTCTTCTATTGCTATCTCTCTCTCTCATCAGGATGTACAGATATTAAAATGTGTAAACTGTAGGCACTCTAGTATACATTATTCAGTCAGTGTCAGGTGCCATCAAGAAATGCCTAAAAAGGAACAATAAAAAGCAAAAAGTAGACTTCAAGTAACAACTAAAATTTTATAAAATGTTTTCGACATGAATCATGCAAACTGTAAGTGACTCAATGTACGTAACCTGTGTCACCCATACAGTATTGTCTACCTATAATACTCAACGACAAACGGTCCACATTTTTAAAAAATCTCGTGATTAAATACAGTATTGTAATTTTCATAAGTAGCAGTTTTAATTCGCATGACAATCATGTTTGTAAAACGATGGATAAATCTGGTGTTGATTAGTGTTGATTGCATACAGAAATTAGGTGACTGGATACAGCGTCTGCTATCGACTAGATTCCCAGCTTGCCAGGGCCACACAAAAATTTACGACTGAGAGTAGAAATAAAAAAACATGAAGAACGAAAATCCTGACTAGTAAACTGACAGTCATTAAAATCTTTTGTTTAAAGAGGTTAAGATCTGAAGTCTGTCAGATACAACCACTCTGTCATGCTTCTAATGTCCCCACTCCAACAATATCAATCCGCGCATAATAATAATAATACAAATGTCTTCAGTTTTTACAAATACAGTTATTATTTCGACAAAATACTCAATCTGAAGCATGATCTGTACGATCTAAATTTGTAAAACATGTCTAGTAATGCTGCTGTTAATCACATTGTCACAGATTGGAGAAAACCCATGCAACTCGACGGATTTTGCCTTGAAAACATGGAATAGAAAGAAGCGTTGGATAGATATGGAGACATTTTTCACCCGTGAAGTGGAAACATGTTGCCACATAACACACACACACACACACACACACACACACACATATAT
>JAECUM010040671.1:0-12961 GCA_016617855.1 Megalonaias nervosa
AGAGAGAGAGAGAGAGAGAGAGAGAGAGAGAGAGAGAGAGTTTTAAATTCAAACGGACCAGCGAGAGAGTTTTAAAGTCAAACCAACCAGGGTGTGTGTGTGTGTGTGTGTGTGAGTGTGTGTGTGTGTGTGTGTGTGTGTGTGATTTGGATTTTTAACGTAGCTTTAACGATTTTTCCAGTCATATCGCTACGATGTCCGCAGTGTGGCAGTTTATAGTGATGTCTAGCACCGGGGCATCATGCCGCAGACATGTAGCATGATGTCCCACCCAGTCGTATTATCCTGACACCAGGCCGACCAGTCCTAACACTAACCTCTTAATGCTGAGCGCCAAGCGAAGCAGCTGTTAGTACCACTTTTGTAAGTCTTCGGTATGACTCGGCCGGGGATCGAACACACGACCTCCCGCATCCGAGGCGGACGCTCTAACCACTAGGCCACCGGAGCGGTCAAGAGGGAAAGAGAGTTTATGGTCGGTGGTACTGTTACTAAAGCAGAATAATGACTTAGATCAACTGTAAATATTAAAAATATTTTAATTACCTCTTTTTGGTTCGTCATTTCGCTTAGTTTCTAGTCCACATTAATTTCCATGCGCCGATACGTGATGGCTAAGCGTTCATGTGAATGGCATAGCTAACCAAGAGTTTGTAGTGCTCTACTTTCATCATTAAAACCATCTTTCACGTTTAAATCGTAAGTTTGTATTATATTGATTTAATCAATGTCAAGAAAAATAGAAACTAAAAAAAGAAAACAATCAACTTATCAATATGCAAAGGTGATTGTGAATATCCACGAATATATATCCCAGACAATTTGAGACAATTTGAATATTCTCAACTAATGCACCTTTTGACCTGACCAGCCATATATATTTATACACCTACATGTAGTTTTTGTCCTTCATACACATAAATAAATATATGTATTTGCATACTTATGTCAGTCTCTATCTGCCTACCTTCTAACCTACCTACCTATCCACATGCCTGCATCAGTACATACATACATACATACATACATACATACATACATACATACATACACATTTAATTTGCATATATAAACTTACGGTGATCAGTAAAGCTTTAAGCCTAAAAATAGCGCCAATGATCCCCATGATTCCAAGTAGAAGAAACAAGACACCAATAACAATGAATGGAATGCAAACGACATCTAGAGTTTCACCAATGTTCAGACTGCTTGGAGTATGGAAACTGACGTTCGCAGTTTCTAACGCTTTTTGGAAGGACGAGTAACTCATGTAATTGTCTGCCATGTTGTGGTCATAGCAGACGATGCATGACGCTGTGAACAAGGCTACTCCGAAAGCCTGAAATAGTAAGGGTGCAAGAGTCAAAGTAAGGTTACGTACAAGTGTTGTAAAAATATGCCTAAGGTAACGGCAAAGCAACTATCTTTCATTCCGTAACTGCAATTGTGCATAATCACAGGAGTTCAACTAATAAGACACGGACTTCGGGATCTGCTTGATTACTTTAAGAGGTGGTTTAATGAATTTTAGCAAAAATCTTTATAATTTCTTTAACATGTATTTATTTTGAGTTTTTCAGTTTATTTGGCATTGATAAAGGTATATACCGTATAATGTATCATTCTGAGAATTTGATATTAAGATTTACACAAAAGAATTTCTAATATAGCTTTGCTTAGTTGTATTAATATAATATCTCAGTTAGCCACATTTTGTAACATATCTGTTTATTAATCTGTTTATTAACATAAAATACCTAAAAATAATATAAACCGAGTTATTTTCTATAGCTTTTTCAGATAGTTGACATTCTAATTTATAATATTTAGGACTTCAAAATATCTTCTATATATACATATCGGCAAACATTTCACCGGATCAAGGCTGGATTATTGTGGCAAGAGGCACCCTGGAGCAATTTCAAAAAGCGCCCCTCCCCCGTTACTATTTTACTGCTTTGCAAGTCCTCCCGCTGCCCCCCCCCCCATTGTTAATTTGCCGTGCTTTTACTCCAGCCTTTTGTAGGATGCTCACACAGTGTGAATCACGCTTAGTAGTATTAACAGATTAATACAGGTTACTAAAAAAAAATAAAAAAAACACAAACGCCGATAATTACACAATACAATATAATCCTTCATTACCTAATATAGGCCTTAAAGTTAATAATTATTGGAGTCTCCTAAATTTATCAAATACAAAACAGGGTAAAATCACTTGACAAAAATAAACCAATTCTTGCTTATAGAAGACCCAAGAATTTGCAAGATTTTATAACTAGAACTAAACAGACAGATAATAGAAAAGACATTTTTCGTCATCTAAATGTAATAGACACCGGTGCTCTCAATGTGCAAACATAAGAGAAAGTGCTTCTTTCAGTAGCGCTAATACAAAAGAAGTATTTTCTCCACGTTATAACACTAACTGCGTATCAACTGATGTGATTTATTTGATAACCTGTAAAAAAATGTAACATGCAATATGTTGGACAAACACTTCAACTAGTTTCTAAGAGAATGAATAATCATCGCTTTCATATAAAAAAAATTATAGAGATCCTCAGTTTTCCTCTAATATTTCAACACATTTTAATACCAACAATCACTCTCTACTCGATTTTTCTTTCATGCCAATAGATATTGTGAATGGTGACATGAATAGTCATCAAATAAACTTATTGAATTATTAAGTTAGATACTTTGTATCCTAATGGCCTTAATACCAATACACTACATAAAATTGTATAAAATATTATTTTTTTTAAAAGATGATAAATTGTATATGCTTTATAACAATATAATTATATGTATGACTGTTTGTCTCTATTCTATTTTAGTTTATTATTTTACTAATATTTTCTCAGATATTTCCGTCAAATGCAGTGGGGGTGGGCGGTAGACAGACACTGGATGTGTATTCGTTAATGAATATTATAGTTACAATAAGATGAAACTCCTGTATAATGTATGTCATTTATATCACGGGGAATGGTGCGCTAGCACCATATAGTTACGTGGGAAAATCCCTCCAAATCAGATGCATATTGTTCTAGCCTTGAGATTATTAATAGGTGACTTTACACTAAATGACAGGTACACAGGTGGGACCTTGAATCTGACCGTTAGCATGCGACGAGGTTCAAAATTAGGAATCTCAGGTTTGTAACGTCAAAGTGAGTATCTGGCTCCGAATAGATTCTGGAGACTATAGATTCTTTGCGCATCGGCCTTGGCATGGACAGGTGTACACAGCTTATAACACCTTACGATCACAGTAACTTAGGTATATCAGTATCTATCTTATCTCTAAGTACTTCAAAAGTCATAGTAACTTAGTTTCCTGCGGCATGTGGTTGCCTACTGAGGAGCTTTTGGGACCCTGGCTGGGGAGCTTTCGGGACCCTGGCTGAGGAGCTTTTGGGTTCCATATCTGTAAAACCCTATTAAAAAATAATATGATATTCGCACCTCCACCCATCACCTCGTTGATATTCATTTTACAAATCTTTGTGTTCATGGTAATTCAGTTTCTTAAACTATGAGTTTATGTTGCAGCTGTTTGGCTGTACACGCTCGTATGCGTGTCTTTAAGGATAACCAGGGAGAACGTTCAAATCAGCCATTCATTCCCTGGTATAAATAACTCGTCCGATTTCACCCTTCCACTACCAACAGGATTTCCTATCCTTTCCAGGCAGGAACATTTTTGCAGTGTTCAATATTTTGAATGCATTCGAATTACTTGCATCTTACAGTAGCCCCGGCGATGTAGTTTGAAATTTTCACCTACAGGACAAGATATGTAAAATTAAATGGCAAAGAAGGTATACCAGTATATATTGAAAGATCCGTAAAACAGATTCTTCCAACTGAACACTCTCATGAAATATTAATAACATTGTTGATATATATATATATATATATATATATATATATATATATATATATATATATATATATATATATATATATATATATCCATCATGTTTGCTGCTCACCAACTGTGGAAGAATTTTTGTGGGTTCTTTAAGCTGCTGAGAAGACAACACGTTCTTACATAGAAGTATGTAAAATTTTGATGGGTTATTTCAAAAAACATTATCAAAACATAATTGTCTATATCGTACAGAGGAATGTGAACTGTCTTACACAAGGAGTGCTACTGGCTTGTATCGAACCCACGACATTTGGATGGCCACTGTGGTTGCAATAGTAAACATCAGATCGGCACCATTTTCATTAGGACCATCTAGACATTATAAAAGCCTTTCAGTGAAAATCCTATGTTGATATTCCCATCCATGAAAGAGGAGTGGCGAGAACAAGATATGCAAGCTTGCCACTGTGGTGATCATGTAGGATGCCGTAACGGCACCATTCAAGACAAGATTTTCAAGATGGCTCCGTGGCAGCCATATTAGACGTTACCACTTTCATTCAAGACCCACTAGATATCACAAAATGTCTTGCAGGAGAAACACTATGTCGATGTGACAATCCATGTTGGAGGAATGGCGTCGGAAATATTTGCAAGATGGCCACTGTGACAGCCATATCTGATGCGACATTGGCATCTTTTCATTTAAGCAGCTTTTATTAGAGGTCTTTTAGTGAAAAACCCATATTGAAATAAATATCCACTTTAGATGTGTAGCGATACAAATTATTCTCGAGATGGCTACCGTGGTGGCCATATTGCATGTCCTGGCAGCACTATTTTCATTTAGGATTAAGTAGACCACGTGATAAATGTGTATGAAAAGTTTCATGTCAATCCTCTAAGTGTGTTTTTGGGGGTAGAATAAAATACCACTGCTAACAACTTACAGAGAAAAATACATTCAACACCATGAAGCCGATGCGACTGCAATTTTCTTTTGTGCACCCGAGAGCCATCTCTGTCAGCATTCAGTCCTTTTGTGATTGACGATTGGCTGATCGTTAGAGGGAACTACAACTTGTTTCCTGAGCAGTGTGAGTAACCTGCAACAAATAAATATACAAATTCTCTCTCTCTCTCTCTCTCTCTCTTTATATATATATATATATATATATATATACGTGTGTGTGTGTGTGTGTGTGTGTGTGTGTGTGTGTGTGTGTGTGTGTCTTCTTTCTTTATGACCTTCACTTTTGTTTTGTCTTGAAGATCAGGATATTTTCTAATCAATTTATTTTGCAGTTAAATTACAGTTTATGTACTTTTTGTATCTGCATGCATTCTTGGTTCCGCACTTTTCTCAAGACAAAAATTAATGCATATAAGTGTCCTGTCCTTATCATTTCACTAACATATGTACTTTGATAGCTGAAACTATAGTGTGTATGTGCTTTGATAGCTGAAACTATTGCGTGTATGAGCTTTGATATATAGAACTATTGTGTGCATGCGATTTGATATACGGAATTATCGTGTTTATGCACTTTGATATATGAAACTATTGTGTGTATGTGCTTTGATATATGAAACTATTGTGTGTATGTGCTTTGATATAAGGACTATTGTGACTATATGATTTGGTAGCTGGAACTATTTCGTGTATGTACTTTGATAACTGGGACTATAGTGTGCATGTGTCTTGATGCTGGAACTATTGTGTATATGTGCTTTAATAGCCTGAAATAGTGTGTGTATATGCTTTTTTTTTTGTCTGTCTGCAATAAAAGGTTTGCATCTGTTATTTTCAGCCACATTTCAACACGACATAAACCTTTGCTGGATCGGATTGAACCTTTTCAAATCATACAAATTTCCTCTTTTTGATTTACATGTTCTTCTACACTGAGTAGGTTTTTGGAGTTTATTCTTACACGGCGTTAAATCTAACGTATGTCACACTTAAACCGTGACGAGAGGGTTGAGTCTGCTTGACGTGTGCTCGATTCACATAGTGTGGCCATAACTCTGCCATGTTTAAAAACATTTCTCCTTATGAGACTACCATCCTGTTGAATTCAGCAAGGAAGAACAGGTGACAACTTAATATTTTCAATGACCAAAAGGAACATTTTAGTTGTAATACAAAAGTATATTCAGGTTAGTCGATACAATGCATTCAGGAGCTCAAATAATATTAGATTCGAAATGGCCGCTATCGCTTAGCAGGCTTGAGGCCGCTGCTCTTGATTTATGTGCCTTTTCTTATGTAACGTATATTTGTTGACCGTGTTCATATCCATTGGTGGTTTCGTCATGTATTGGCTATTCTGTTGGAGTGTGTTTCTTCGGGGGGTGGGGGTGGGGGTCTGTTGGACTTTTTCTCGGTCGTTTTACCCAACTTGTACTAGAACCGTCTTTTGTTTTGAACATGGCATCTTCACCTTATATTCGCCAGTCGACCCGTTTATGCTACAATGGACCCTCATTAATTGCATTAAATAAGAACTCCGTAGCGCTGGAGACTACATTGTCAACTAGACATAACAACCTGGGACTACATTCATCCTTACTTAAATGTAAACGGCAGACGATGAGCCAAAATGTGTGATCTAACACCCTCCAGGTTATCTATCAATAAATACCTTGACACAGTCACACTCGACAAGCATCTCCATCAAGTCGTTCCAACGTCACTCCTGCGGAGTCGGAATTTCTATCACCCCCACCCACCCCCAAAAAACTCTATATTTCACCGTCTTAACTACCCTACAACCTTCAGTTTCGAGCACACATCGTTTGAACTGGTCCAAACCTCACTCACAATGGAACCATGGTCAGTCCAGTTTTTCTGCCTCTACCGCCCTCCTCCTAGTCGAATAAACAAGCTGACTGAATCTTTGTTTTTGGAACAGTTTCCTAGTCTCCTGGAGTATGGAAATTCAACAGGTGGCAACCTGATTATTCTTTGAGATGTCAACTTTCACTTTGACTGTCCTAGAAATCCATGCACATAAAAAACTATATTCTATTCACATTTTCAACCGCAAACAATCGGGTAGCCAACCAGCCAATAAACAGGGGTATCGTCAAATCACATCTACGTCATATGCCATCTCACCCTATCAGTCCCTAACTCCCCATCTCTGTTGGATACTAAGAGGAATCACCTGATCAAAAATAAAACCGAACTAATGCAAGACATCCAAGCAAACCTGATATCGTCATTTTGTTTTATAATTTCATGGTGTTTGTTTTTGTAATCTTGTCGTTGTATTCATTCTGTGTATTTTTATGTGTTATCTAATATTGTAAAGCGCTTAGAACTTCTAACGTTTAGGCACTGTACAAAGTCCAAATTATTATTATTGTTTTCATTATTATTATTATTATTATTAGTAGTAGTAGTAGTAGTAGTAGTAGTATATCATAACTATCATCTCAAGTATATATGAGACTTCAGATATGGTGAAAATGAAGAAAAAAGTATTTCAACTAATTCACATGTTACTAGGTGTCCATAATGTCAATTGCTATTAAAAACTCGTCAACTGGTTACCTTTCGAAAGCCCAAAATGTTCAACAAGATGTTCAAAGATGCCTTAGCTCGAAGATTCAAATGAAGTGAAAGAATAACTATTGGTCCAAGTTTTGGAATCAATGATTCAATTTTCAAATACCTTTTGACCGGTGAACCCGTTTTCCGATATTTTAGAACTAATCATGCTCGGGCCAGAGAGCCCTTGTTGTCTAAAACTTTCGGACAAACGATCTATCGGACTTGTGAACCTTCCAACACTTTCCTTCGATGTCATGAACCCTCGCATCAATTATTCCTCAAACTTATTACCACTGTATTCTGCAGGCTTGCGGACCTTTCTAACAATGGCAAAAGTGGCCTAATCTGTTTGGAAAATAGACCTCATGTACAAAAATAGTTCGGACATACGAACCTTCGGACAAATCGACCTTAGGATAAATGAACCTTCGGACAAACGAACCTTCTAACAAATTAACCTTTGGTACATAGAGGAATTATCTTGAATATGCATGTGTGTCTTCATGTTTTAGCCGCTGTCAAAATCAACATGGAAACTTCATCTTGAAATGCATAGTGAAAATTTCCCGGTTTATTGCTGTTGTTTCCAGATTTAATTAATTAAGACTTTGTATTTACAAACGTCATGTCCGACTGGTTTAAAATCTTCTCACTGGTGCTATACTAAATATGTCAAAAACCACAGACACCAAGAAGGACAGAGACAGAAAACGTCTATATATACAGCCCCTAACTTAAGTATATCAGAATCTTGCAAGACAAATTTATGGCCTAGTTTCTTAGCCACACAATATGTCCTGAATTGTATGTATGTATGTATGTATGTATGTATGTATGTATGTTTATGTGTATGTGCGTGCGTGCTTGCGTTAATGTAATGTATATATATGTATGTACGTATGTATGTATGTATGTATGTATGCATGCATGTATGCATGGATGTATGTATGACTGACTGACTATGTATGCATGTGTGCGTGCGTGCGTTTATATGCATGTATGTATTTATGAGTTCGTAAGTATGTATGTATATATGTATGTATATATGTATGTATGCATGCATGCATGTATGTATGTATGTATGTATGTGTGTGTGTTTGTATGTGTGTATGTATGTATGTGTGTGTGTTTATGTATGTATGTATGTATGTATGTATGTATGTATTCTTTGGTCTATCAGTCAATTTGGTCGTATAACAAATCCTTTACGCGGCAAATATTTGCCGTCTGTATGTTATTGGTTTAATTCTGATAGCATGAATTAAAGTAAAATATAATGAGACACATGAATATAAAATCTCCGCTTTAAAACTATTTTCTATACTCTTCGCCTAGAATGAACGTTAGCCTCACGCATACATCCCAACGTCTATGAAAACATCCTCGTTTCCATAAATAAGTATCGTGATGCGTCTCCTATTTGGGTCAAGGTCAAGGCTTTGGACTCTGTCACCACTCGCATACACTTGGTAATGTTTAAAATCATGTTTAGGTGGCAGGGTACAGTTTCGTAAATTGGCCCCTGGCAAATTTCTTAACTTATGGCTATGGTGTGACTTTTTAAGCTTTTATTGTTTACTAATTAAAGATATGGATATATTTGTGAACTAGATGTTTCAGGCTTGTGTTGTTCTTGAAATTGATGTCAGGCATGTACACCTTCCATAGTTACTCTGCAGTATGTTGATGGTGAAATACCAATAGTTGGCTAGGAAGAAGAGCTAGCCTCCCATAGCCGTAAACACATGGGTTTGGGGCAAATAGAATATCTCAAAAATGGCTTGGATGACAACTATTTTCAATTGCATCAGCCTGTTTAGTACACATTGTTTTGCAGAACTGTCATCTAGGAAAAGGCCTTGTGTTTGCACTGTGAGCACCACATGGTGTCAAAAATGACCTTCGGACATGAAAATTGCAGGTATAAATTTGGGGTTGGGGGGCATAAACTTCTTCTGCTATGAACTGCCATTGACTTCTCTGGTCAAGTGGATAATATTCTTATGCTTTGTTTTGATATAGGTATCTAAAAAGTATGGACCTTTTTGACCTCATTTGTGTATTTGATTTTTTTATGATTTTTTATACTATGTCACTGATTGCAGCATTAAATTTGTACATAAAAACTGGCCCCTGCCCCCTTAATATTTATCATGCGTTTCTCTGAGAGGCAAAATTTAGATGTCGGTGCGCTTGGGGCAGAGACTGACTGGAACAATTGCAAAGAATTGAGGAAACATTCTCATTGATTATGCCATGCGTTAAGGTCTGGTGTTCTAAAAGTCCGATTAGAAAGAAAATTGCCTGAACAGCTCTGTTACTAAGGCAACGTAGTCTCGGGAATGTTGTCAGGCAGCAGGTACTACAAGTTAGATTCTCAAGGATTGTAAGCATATATATATATATATATATATATATATATATATATACTATATATATATATATATATATATATATATATATATATATATATATATTTCGATCCAATGCACACCTTTGTGAATTCTGGTGCAGAGAGAGACAACGATGCTCTCTTAGAATGACGTAGTTGCCTTCATATATACATGACAATAAATATTGTCCTATCTTTTGCGATCTGTTTAGGGTATACCACCTTTCAAACATATCCTTCACTTGTAAACACTCCGGGTCATTTGATACCAGTAGATACAGGGGAGATAAGACGAATATAAATATCTCAATTACTCACATGGGACAGAAAAATAAAAACCGCGAGAAAAAATGTTATTATCTTAGTCTACCCTTCAATTAATAGAATACCGTATCTATCTCACCGGCCTGTTATACAGTCTTTTAAAGTAATCCAACGCAATGAAATGCTAATTTGCAAAATGACTTCATTAATTTCCGTAACCTATTCTTGATTTAAATCAGCTATGTAGATACACACATACATACATACACGCACGCACGCGCACGCAGGCACGCATACATACATACATACATTACATACATATATACATACGACTGTTACTGATTTTATGGGTGAAGGTTCGAGATATTTATCGCGTACGATATCGTACATCGAAATTATTGGCTTAGCGCATGGTCGAAACGGTTTCGGATTTTTCTGATACAATGCTACCCGGTTTCATCTAGTGTTGGTAATTAAGGTTACATCAGTACACATTGATCCAAGACCTTTTGTTGACACCACACCTTATGTACACAGAAACCAGGGTTTCTGTATTACTTGCGAATCATAACTGATTTGATTCATCGAATCTAATCACCAGAACATCTGCTTTCGGAACAGGTGAAAGACAACTTGATAAATTGTTGGTTTTCATTTAGATTACCTTGTCACCTATGTCGTAATGGCAAGCACACTTAAAGTGACTTCAAAGACTAAAAGTAAATATATTTACAATAAAGACGACAGATTAGCAAACACAACAGTGAAAACGGTATCATAATCAGTCAACAAGATATCGACTTTTAAGAACATAGAAAAATTGAAATTTATGCGCATTTCAAATTGTTTTCAGGGGAGGTAACACATCTCGAACGTATCAGCTTTTCTTCCTTTGGATTGCATCACAGATGAGGAAAACAGTTTAAAATAGTTTCCATTTTAAGTAGAAGTAGTTAAAACTCTTTCTTTCAGTTATATATTCAGTAAAGTAAATCAAACTAGCGTCCATCTTCAGAAGACATTTTTGTAAATAAGATGGAATAAATATTAATTATATTACTTGTACAATGAAAATTTAAATTTAATTTTTGGTTAAAATACGACCGTTATCGATAGCTGAACGAGAAATTTCTCCAAGTTTGACGATGTCTTTCTCAGCAAGACATTTTAGAAGTGTCTAGTTACAAATGAATACGATCCAAATACGCGATGCTGAAATCCGAAGTAATTTAAATTTTACTAGATCATTTAGATCTTAGTTTCAATGTTGCTATATTTTATCCAAAATAGCTACGCAAATCTGTGACATTATCTTAGACATCTTTCAACATAAAATTATTATTAATGTATATAATCATGATGGTTTATCTTCTTTTTCAAACAATCTGTAATCTCACCTATAACGTCTAATAGAATTTATTAATATTAATGATTCTGACGCAGGATGACTCAACTGAAACTATTTATACTTAAATTTATTGAAATGCTTACAACCTATTTCGGTGAATATTTTACAATTGTTTATGATACGATATCGTCGTTACTTTAAATGTAATTGTTATTGTTAATTATGCATCTTTCTGCACTACAGCATCAGCTTAACACTTCCATGTATGTATGTATGTATGTATGTATGTATGTATGTACAAAATGTGAGGTAGAACGGTAAAAGGGATGGAAGCATTTATGTTCTTAAGAAAAAGGGAAATATCACAACGGAATGGGTGGAGTGAATGCAGATATGAGACTGTGAACACCTCTACTTTTTCAGAAAATTAACTGACATAGTTACATTTTTATCTTGGATTCTATTTATGGAAAATATAAAAATCTCCAGTGCAGATTGTGCACGCATTTCATCTATCTGGTTGATTAGAATAGATTAATTGCCTGCCTTTCAAAATATTTATCAGTTGTATATTAGTTACTTGTTATTTCCTTTAGTCCCTTAATCAAACCCTTCATATTGCAAATACTTGTCTCTCCGTGTGTTGTAGATTTATTTCTGATAACAAGAAGGACTAGTAATGAAACTGAATAATACAAAAGACCAGCTCCAAAATAATTGTCCATGTGCTTTGACTAGAATAAAAGCTGGGCTCGTGCAGACGTCCATGTTAACTTGCTCGTATGCATAAATCTGGATTGTGGTGCACCTCTAGCTTTATTTAAGTTGAAGGATTTGAATTTTGACGTCTCTCAGATACACTTTTCAAAGGTTCACGATCATGAAAATCGTTACTCCTCCGTTGCTAGGCACGGTATAGAGAATATTGGGATTATGGTGCATGGCTAACTCATTGCGACAACTGCGTTAAGGTTTCCCCCACCGCACACGCGGAGAGACACATGCTATCTCTCTCTCTCTCTCTCTCTCTCTCTCTCTCTCTCTCTCTCTCTCTTGCTAAGTCATACCAAAGACTTATAAAAATGGTACTAGCTGCTACGTCGCGTAACGCTCAGCATTAAGAGGTTAGTGTTAAGACTAGACGGCCTGGTGTCAGAATAATGTGACTGGGTGGGACGTGATGCTACGTGTTTGTGGCATGATGCGCCCAGTGCTAGACACTTTGTACAGACACATTGCAGATGTTGTAGCGTCTCTCTCTCTCTCTCTCTCTCTCTCTCTCTCTCTCTCTCTCTCTCTGTGGGCAAGTATTCTTATTTATTATGACATGCAGTATGGTCTGGCGTCCTAGGAGTCTCATATTTCAAAAGAAAAGAAATGCATCATTACGAAATACATCTCTGTGCATATGGCAACGAGGTTTAAGACTGCCACATTTAAAATTCATACAAATTGCAAAGACTACATAACGGTCAACAAAACTAATTTTGATAATACCTTTTTATCTACATAATATCT
>JAECUM010040673.1:0-11121 GCA_016617855.1 Megalonaias nervosa
TATATATGGTTGTGTGTATGTGTGTGTGTGTGTGTGTGTGTGTGTGTGTGTTATTCTTCTTATTTAATAATAATTATTCATATTAGTTTTGAACGCTGACAATATATTGTAAAATCATCTTATTATGCCTAATATACGAAATTCCCTGCAAAAAGTACAAATAATGGACTCAAACAGAAATTTATGTGCATTTGAAGACAGTTTTGTTTCCATTCTTTTAAGTTCACCAGCACGTTAATTTTCGTTATTGAAGTCCTTGCTAGTTTACATTTGATGTACCATCACTTTATACCAACATTTTTAAATGTATTAAAATATGCAAACGTAAATTGAAATGAATATAACAATGATAGCTTTGAAAAATATCACCATTTTGTGTCCTTTGAGATGCATTTAGAAGCTCAATTTTTGTCATTAGACGAATATGTCTAAGAATTTGATTATCTCCAAATAGATACAAGAACCTCACTAACATTAAACTTACACTAGAACCTCACTAACATTAAACTTACACTAGAACCTCACTAACATTAAACTTACACAAGAACCTCACTAACATTAAACTTACACTAGAACCTCACTAACATTAAACTTACACTAGAACCTCACTAACATTAAACTTACACTAGAACCTCACTAACATTTAACTTACACTAGAACCTCACTAACATTAAACTTCCGTCACCATTTGGCTCAGACACAGAGTTGGGGGAAAAATTAAATATTATTCTTCACATACAGAACATTCGAGATAGGCTATATGTCAAAGGTGTTTCAACAGCAGCGCCAACATCCCGCATGCTTTCAGAGTTTGTAGGTACCTACATACGAGTTATTGTCACACACGTGCACAATCCATCTAGGGATTCTGAATCCAAATATATACAGACAACACCTATTAAACCGAATTACTTCACTCCGACGCCCATATTTAATTCCAAGTCCTTGCAACTTTACCACATGAGATACGCTGCATTAAAAAAATCAAAATGCTTCCATAAGCGGTCTTGGTCCTCATAATCATGGACCACAGGAAAGTAGAATTTTAGATTATAATTTGACTGGTTATTTTATGATGAACTGGTGTAAAACATGCAGTAACTAGCAATGGTGGCGCTTGACAGCTTTGTATTTTGCATAAGGTTGGATTTTGAAAGAAAAGAATTTTCCAGGTTTTCCTCGCTGGTTAAATTGGCTATTTTAGACAGACACTGTATCTCTTAGGTACTGTCAGAATAACTTAATTCCGTTATTTTGATGTGTGACTAATGGGTGTACTTAGGGTTATCAAGGGTACATCTTCTCCTTACTTCAGATGTACACCTGTCAAAAAACAATGCTATCTCAGCTTAGTCATTTTCACTTCGAGTTCTTCAAAGGTAAATTTTTTTTTTAAAAAAAAAAAAAAAAAAAAGGCCGATAATGTTTTTGACTTGTTATATAGTTTATAATTCATTTATTGCACTTTCAGGACCTTGTATTGTCGAATCTGGTAAAATTTGTTTTCTCTATCATAACAACTGCTAAAGATAGCGTGCTTTATAGTACAAGTCACATGGGTCGCTTATACACATTTATTCATTTTAAGTTAAATATAAATTGTTTTCTTTAAATTTAACACTAATTTCCTTTAACCAAAGTCTATTCAATCCTGATTATTGAATGCTCTGCACTTAACTGTCACCAAGAAACTTCCAGCCGAAAATTATCTATCGCTATGGACTTTTACAACGGAAGCCAGCTACTAAATTTGCGTCGAGAGTAGTACGAATTTGTTTATCAATATGCGTAGCTTTCATTGTGACATCACAGCGAGCGATATTCAATCCGAATTGTACTGGATCACACCTTTAGGCTGATTTCATCCAAAAATGTCTACGTACTTTAACATTGATTTTTCCGTATGCACCTCTCGGGGCGTCTAAATAATTACCTCCAAAGGAATATGGATGTATACGAATCCAAATGAAGTGGATACTTTCCACTTAAAGGTATGTAGAATCAAATTCTAAAAAATGACACCCATTACTAAAATAGTCGGTGTTAATGCCTACATGGCCCGTGTGACTTGTATTATGGACATATTCAGGCTGATTTTTCCATCGCATGGGAGCATCCATTTTGGTTAGCAGTGATCTAGATCATGTACAGTTTTCACAAGTATAATATCCAAAGAAATTTCAGCCACAGTACATGAAAGTAACATATTTAGGAATGTCATCAGTATGTTGCAAATTCAAACAACTTCACTTTAAGCTATCACTTTCGTAGAAGTATATAATCTTGTCGTGCGCCAACAATACAGTTGGACGCTACGTGTATGTTTTTATATTGTGTGACGTCATAATATTACACATTTGCCAAAAGTTACGTTATGACGTATGTTTTGCAAGTGATCGTGTCAGTCATAGAGGATCTCAAATGGCTAATGATTTAATACTGAATTTGTGAAACGAGTTGAATAATGTCCAGCTTTTGCGAGCCTTGGCTCGCAAAAGCTGGACATTAATCAACGAGTTTCATAAATTTAATATTAAATCATTACCCATTTGAGATTCTTTATATCGCATAGTTTCATTTCAGTAGAAATTATTTAGATAGAAAAAAGAACGAATAATTTCGTTCATTCTGAAAGACGTTGCACCTTTCATTTGTTGTGCGTAAAAAATAGTCCCAAACAAAGTTGAACTAGTATTAACGTTTAAAAGTAGATTATACTTTTTTTTCAATCTATAAGTCAATGAACAAGCGTCCTTCCGAATAAACAGTTTACACATACAAAATCAATACTCAACAAAATGTCCAAAGCTCGAGATGCAGTACCGGTTAGAAGGCAGTAGACGGTCCATGTTTACGTAACCTAACACGTCACTTTCACAACTAAACATTACATTGTTGCAATATGCATTTTAAAGAAGGTTTCCAGGATGCATAAATTCATATATTTACTGTAATGTATTTGTGACCGGATATTTGCAGTATTTGACTTGGAACTGTAGACTACAGAATATGCAAACAAATTTCCTTTTGACTAGGAATTACATCACATATTTACTGCGTAAGTATGCAGTGGTTGGATAAACTTGTCAGTTTGGAGACCGGTTTATGTCCACATTCTTCTGTGAGCAGAGGTGAGTTTATTTACTTCGTCTTCTGTAAGTAACATTTAAACCACGCTTGTATATAGGGTGGATTCCACGGTACTGGTATACCGCCTTCCTCAACCCCCACCCTACACAAGCAATACCCATAGTTTTACTTGCTGTTGTTATTGATTTTGTCTTGTAGTTTTAGCCATTTTTCATGTTATGATATGTTACACATGACATAACAAACCCATGTGGGGGTAAATTTGCCATATTGAAGCAGACGAAACCATTTTCCCGCAATTCCCTTTCGCGAGTCGATTCAAAAAATGGCGGCCAAAAATGTTTATTGAAGACAAATAATTCCAGAAGGCGGGGTTAAAAATGCTTTCCCACGATCGCAGCCAATCAGTCAAGAGAATACTGCAAAATAATTTCATGTGTTTATTTGGACCAATCAGTATCACATTAAGTGATATTTTAACGTGTGGTAATATCAAAAATATGAAACTGCACATACTATAGGAAAACTATACTTACCATGTGATAAAAAGTAAATTCATTCTAATTCCAAATGTTATGAATCGTCCAAATTTTCTGCAATCTGATTGGATATAAACGGTCACATGATACAGATCAGGAACTTTTAATACATCGGTAAATTCTGCAGACTATTTTGGTTCCCGGTTTCCAGGTAATTTTATGTGAAACTTCATCTCTATCAACGCCTTTCACCATAATAATAGCAAGCCTCACCCACTTCAGCGATTTCCGACCAAAATCTGCAATCTCCTGATTAAAAACGCCTAATAGAAGTTACAGCAAGGGAATTGCAGTCTTTCCTGCACTGCAAATCTCACCCCTTTTGCAACATAAAGCGTATGGCAGGCTTTACAAGTCAGTCTAAAGAGGTTTTACGTTTTGCCTCGACAATATGTTCCACCAGCTGTTCCTAAAGGTCAGGATGAATACCCGTGACGACTTTATTGAAAGTCATGTTGTTTTATTTGTAATTTAAATTTCAAAGTACTTTGTACCTTTCATAAAGTGTTCTCACTTTCTGATTCCTCGCGTGTAGGATTAATTTTCTTTCAAGCGGTTGATCAATTATCTGGCGTCAAGCACTGACTGATATGAATATTAATAACGTAAAACACAAAATAATCAACACAATCCTGTTTTTATTTTAAAAAATTCAAGCTGTAAAGGGTTAACGTTTTTCATTAATAAGCTGCTAAATCTTCTCTTATGTAATAATTTCCTTCCATTAAATTTTCACAGCTATTTGATCTGGCTGAAACAATTGAAACCTTTGTTCACACGACAAAGTAATCTAAAACTTTGTAACATATTCACCATGCTATAGCCAAACAGAATGCACTGGACTACAGAAATGGCTACCAAACAATTAAAATAGGAGAAATGCGTGGGATTTGTATTTTGTCATAAAAGTACTGAACTTTACAGCAATAGTTGTTTACAAACTTATATTCTGTTGCATGTTACATCCGAGACGGATTTAAAAAGATTCAAATTTTATCAGAGTGGATTATTGCCTGATCTGAATTTCAATTCATTCAGAGTCTGTTAAATTTGCAGGTACCTTTATAGGTATTTAATCTGTTTGAACCTCATACTTTTAATTCACAACATGTTTATCTGCCTTTAACAAATAAAGAAACATGGAGAGATGTCATAAAGACGAACTGCCTAACTTTTGTACTATCTTATAAAAATACTCAATTTACACGTCTTATCTTAAACAGATTTATTCTAATACATCCTAGTTCAACGGTGTTTACTAGTTCCACATCGATTATTATTATTATTATTATTATTATTATTATTATTAAATCGGATTAGTTTTAATATAAAATTATGACAAATTAAACAACCATTGTGTCATATTAGACACAACTGATTATGCTTCTATCACGTGACATTTTATAATACTTCTGTCGTATGTAAACCCGTGTCAACGCATTGCAATCTGTATTTGAGTGTTGTTCAATGTTTACTTTTTCCATATTTTATCTGCGATTATTATTATTATTATTATTATTATTATTATTATTATTATTAAATAGGGACGACTTAAAATAAAATAATGACAAATAAAACCAAAATTGTGTCATACCAGACACATTTGATCATGAGATTTTATCATGCTTCTGTCTCGTGTAAACTCATGTTAACGCCTAACTGTCTGACGTTTTTTGGGTGTTGTTCAATCTGACAGCTTTGACAGGTCATCTAAATTGATGAAGTATTTCACCGTATCCAGGAGATGTGTAGATAAAATGGTGACAAGAACGAATATGAAAATGCAAAAGACATTCTCGCAGAAATGTTCATGGCCATGAACATATATCCCTGTTAAAGGGAACTATTTTGCTGTTGTAAATTTCATATTCATTTAAAATGTAAGATAATACATTTATATCAATTTGAAAGGAAATATTTTGTTGTTGTTGTAAATTTAATATTCATTTAAAAGGTAACACAGAAAGTATTATAGTTATTACATATCCTAAAATGGTAAGACAGTGCGTATTATAGTTACTATATGTCCTAAAAAGGTAAGACAGCACGTATTATAGTTATTACATGTCCTAAAATGGTAAGACAGTAACGTATTATAGCTACTACATGTCCTAAAATGGTAAGACAAAACTTATTATAGTTTTTACATGTCCTAAAAGATAAGACAATACGTAATATAGTTATTACGTATCCTAAAAAGGTAAGACAGTACGTATTATATTTACTTCATGTCCTAAAATGGTAGCTACGTATCTTGTGGCAAAATTTCTGCAGATCACAAACTTAATTTAGAATAATTTTCGCTTCATATCCGTATCTTTTGTATCCCGAGTAAAAGTAAAAAGTAGATGTAAAATATTTCAGACTAAGTTTCAAGCAAATCTCATGGAAAGATCCCAGCCTCGAACGATTTTAATCTCCTTGACCCTTTGCAAGTCTGGTGGTTATTAGAATTATGCTTATGCAAAGAAAAATATGGATGATGTCCTTCCTAAAGGTCTAGCGTGTATTCTGTCACAACATCGAGGTTACGAATGCACAAACTCTGCGTCAAAAAAAAAAATTTCGATTTGATTTAATAACCAAATTTTGTAGGACATAGCATATCATTCTGCCACACAATTCATTGCAACTAATGAGCACCTCTCTGTCTCGTGATCCAATAAAAACTGATGAACAATTCGGCCTTTATAAATCCTAGAGAGAAATGTTGTTCTTTGGGTATTTTTCTCATCTGAAGGTAGTAACTCTGCCAAGATTTCTGAGAAAACCAATGCAGCTATACCTACAATACACTATAGGACCGTATGAATAGCGCCCGTTAATTAGAATTACCAACAATCAAGAAATACAGTGGCTGACAATGACACCGTACCATACATACATGCGTAACGAATAAATTTAACAAAATTCTTCTATCTTTCAAGCAGAATTTTCAGTTTTACACGATGTAAAATTGTTACTCGTGCAGGATATTTTATATGTACATACTGATAAAAATTCAGCGTTATCGAAAACGGGCTCGTTTTCGTCATTTCTTTTAAATTCTAGAATACTGAGAAAATTTTGCCACGTAAAACAAAGTGTATTGACTATAAAGATGTGGACGCAAAATCTGCAGTGAGAGGCTATATCTGTACGGGAAATCAAGTGGTAGAAATAAAGTCTGGTACACAATATATAATATATTTCTAATACCGTCTCTTAAATACAAATGTGAGGCAACCTAAAAATAAGTTCGATTCTACTAACACCGGTTTAGAAGCTTTCTTAAGCGATTAACACACATCCATCAATGGTGTCGTTGATATTAGATCATTTGATGCATTTTATGCTAAAGTTTATTCATCCGTGTTTTTATGTGTATTTATGTGATTTACTCAATCATTTATTTAAATATAACTACCTCATTCAAGGTCTGCAGTTTATTTTATAGAAGTCTGGTTTTAACGTCACTTTCATAAAAAAAAGTCTGTAAGTACATAGTTACACATTATTTCTATGTAAAAATAAATCAATCAGCTGAAAGGTCTAGCGATGATAGATAGGTCTAAGGAAGAAAAGTAGAGAGCATTATATATATATATATATATATATATATATATATATATGTATATATATATATATATATATATATAGATATATATATATATATATATATATATATATATATATATATATAGTGGATAAACTGACAGACAGACAGCTGACAGAACGAAGGATAGATAGATAGAATGCCACATTTATAAATGCTATATCCATAACAAAATGGATTACACAACATCCAAATTAGATTAGATTTATTTTCTATATAAGCTTAAAAAATATAGATAAATTATAGTGGAAACATTTCATTACGTCTCTTAGAAAGTGGTATATTTAGTTTTCAAAGAATCAAAGTTATTATCACTGGAAATTGAATTACGTTAATTACTAATCAAGAACACACTCAGACCTAAACTTACTGAATTCTCGATGGTGTGGTGTTAACCACTCGCTTTGCGATTGTGTTTTGCTTTGTTTGGTTGAGGGGTCAGAATCCGATTCCATGGCCGATAGATACAAAGGTAAGCCATCACATCTTCAGTTAAGTGGTATTCTGCTTGGTCACGTGCTTCCTTCACCTGATTTCACAACCTTAGCCGTCAGCAGTTGCCAGAACTTAGGTGACAACGTAAAAGAACTAAATAAACTTTCATAGTTTGAATGATTGTGAACAAATGTTTAATATAGTTTGAAAAGTACGTAATGGTCAGCCATTGATAGATATACAATTACCCACTACTTCCTAAAAAAATAAATTACTTAAATTAAGCTGTTTTGTCAATGTAAATGGTCAGTTTGGAAGTGTATGATTAGGTTGACGGATCTATAAAGAAGATGATCTACATCAAAATAGAACAGTTTTGAATGTTGGCTGATCATTACCATCAACAAAGAATGGGCTGTATGAAGAGTTAAAATATAACTTCAAAATAAATTTCATACTAATTACAACTAATAAAGCAACGAATTAGGAATACCATTCATTATCGTACGTATAAATGAGACATGAAACTCCTAAAACATTCCTAACACCCTTATACATTTTTATAGGTCTTTTAGTCTACATAATACCTTTGGAACGGGACATTGCCCTAAAACGTATACTCCCCAATCTTTTCAAAGTTCGGTGTTTATTATAGCATACAAAGGCCTTGGTAAGCGAGATAACAGCTAGCTCTGTATCACCCCCTATTACAGATCAAGTTAGATAACAGCTAACTGAATGACTTCTATTACAGATAAAGTTAGATAATAGCTAGCTCTGCATGACCCCATGTACAGATAAAGAGATATAACAGCTAGCCCTTCATGACCTGGTATTACAGGTAAAGTGCGATAACAGATCGGTACATGAACCCATTTTACAGATAAAGAGCGATAATAGTTAACTCTACATGACCCCATATTAAAAAGTGAGATAACAGCTATCTGTACTTTTCTTCTAATTACGGATTAAGTGCGATAGCAGATCTGCATAAACTCATATTACAAAGTGCGATAACAGTTTTCTCTATAAGACCCTAATTTACAAAGTGAGATATAAATCAGCTCTACATTACCTCATTACAAAGTGAGGTATAAATCAGCTCTACATTACCTCATTACAAAGTGAGATAACAGTTTGCTCTACATGACCCCATATTACAGATAAAGAGAATAGGAAGTATTATCAATGTCCAGATAAGATTGGCAAGCGTTAGTGTTTTTCGTGGTCACCGTCGATTAGGTGCAACATCGACGATTTAAATAAGTTAATGGTTCCAATGTAATATAAGAACGCGCTGACCACTGCTAATTTTCGCATTGCGTGAATGATAATATATTTGATGTTATTTGTACGTTTTGTGAGCATCTTTGCCAAACAGTGAAAAAAGGATTGACTGGGGCAAGCTATTGGCATTTTTTCAAAACAGTAGGGGAAAGGATGACTGGGGCAAGCTATAGGCGTTTTTTCAAAACAAGAGAGGGAAGGATTGTGTGGGGCAAGCTAGTCTGGGATTGAGAAGACTTGTAGTACATTGATACTAGTCTGGGACTGAGAGGACTTGTAGTAGATAATATTATTCTGGGACTGAGAGGACTTGTAGTACATTATATTTGTTCACGTGTACAATTTTATAATACAAACAATATGCACGGCTTCGAATGTTAATCAATATAATGTCTCATATATTTCGCCATGGACTTCACATTTTGTTTGTATTCTTCAGCAAATAATTTATACATTCTTTGTACGTCTCAATGATAATGATGACTTTATTATATTAACAAAGAATTTGATTGTAAGCACTCCATGTTGTATTTATTGTAGATATTTTGTATTTACAGTAGTTCACCATAACATTGTCTGTCATATTCTGTAAGGACGTGATAAAGGACACCTGGATCTCCCACTGAGGGAATGCAATTGAATCGTTGCATGCGAAGTTAAATAACTGAACATATTTAAGGCTTAAAATCAGTTAGAAAATGCAAAGAAATCACTAAAACTATTAAGATGCATTCAATAAATATTTAGTTTTTTTCTTTAAATATTGACATTATGGCAATATGCAGTGAAGCGGGGTGGCTTGGGTACATGGAACACAAAAACAGATTTTAAAAAATAATGAGGGATAAAATTGCAATTCTTGAGTGTATGATAAGTGAAACTTTCGAAATAGTTTAATGTGTGTTCCTCTGATAATTGTTATTGTGAACATGTAAATAAAATTATGCATCCTAATACTTTTGAATTTATGTTAAGATGATTTAGTTTGCCAAAAAACTCGTTAAGTGCGGGTCTAAGTACTTTGAAGTTTGTTTAAAGATTATTGTCATAGTTTACAAATAATCGAGTTATGTATTGGCCGAGACCAAAGAATATTTTATTGGTCTCAATAGGTGCAGTTATATGACTTGTAGCTAAGATAGTCGCTACAGATGGAAAAATTAAAATATGTATCAGGCGCGCTTCATGAAACATAGGTATAATGAATCAGTTTTCTGCATTCTACAGAAAACGTAGCAAGGGAAATAAATATCGAAGTCTGATGTCATTACAACTCTCTGAATGTAAAATAACTTAATTTTTCAAATTATGTGATTGATACGACGCTTAAAGAAAAGATTTTTAATGTTGCATACTTTATACTTTAAGCAATGTATCATGAAATTGAATGCTTAAAAATATTACGCCATAGAAAACAACATACACATGTGGAAGTAATATTTCAAAATACTGTTAGATATTAGTTTATGTTACAAATATCTGTCATTAATCATTAAATTTCCACTATTTTGTTACCACATATAAAGACGTCTGAAGCCTACAGTGGGAATGATTTTCATTTTTGAATGCATAGACATATCGTCCAGCACATGTGTGACGTAAGGCGGCTTTCAATGAAATATGGGTGGCGATAACCGGGTTGGACAGGCGCTGTATTGGAGACCATGTAAGATTCTTACCATGATTGTTACGGCTGTGATAATAACTCGTGTAATGCTACACACTAAATCATCAAGCATGCGGATTGTTTACGTTCTTGTGGAAACATCATTTTTGACATGTAATGTTAATTTAACTACGTTATAATTGTGTCACTGGAATAAGTGCTGCCTGATATAACTTTTGGTTTTTCTTTGCATTATTAAGTCTTTATTCTTGTTCCTAGCAGAGGTCACGGACGTCTTTGGCTTGAAAAATGACGTTTAATTTTGCCTTACTGTCACAGAGTCAAATGGTGATGGTAGTTCAATGTCATTTGCTGTCCTTGTAGAGCCTGGTCATTTCATACTGTGTTCTAAAAGTCTTGCACTTTCTCCTGGCGCTCAGATCTGCTGCTACCTTAATATTCTTTGCCAGTTCATTTTCATTCATTTTCCAAAATGTTTAACTGCTCTTGAATATCATTCCTATTTCACTTTGGCTGACAGAGCTCGGAGACCGTCGTTCTCGATTTAG
>JAECUM010040675.1:0-21158 GCA_016617855.1 Megalonaias nervosa
TATATATATATATATAATATTATAATATATAGCAATATAGTTAAAAACAATCGTCTAAGATGATACATCACATATCAAATTATCACGAACCGCTGTTGGGTATTATAAATATTCAGTCTTAATACAACTATTAGGAATTGGTATACTATCTACATCAAGATGGATTAATCATAATTGCAATAAATTAACAAATCCCCAAATAATCATTATCAATCAGTCTAAGCCTAAGGCTGATATGGCTAGCCACGCAAGATGGCACCTTAAAATATGGCATTAAGGTACATAGGACCCCAAAGTAATAATTATAAGGTGGTCAATAGCCTAAACCATCAGGTTCCCCGCACAATGCGGACCAAATGGAATAGGATAGTATCACTTATACATGGCATGATTGGTAAAAGATTATGAAACCGTGTCCATTAAATTAAGAGAAATAAGGTGGTTTAAAATCCAAAAACCATCAGGACCTGTAACAACAATTGAAACAAGTTAAAACTTATGATTTAAGCCATGTAATTAATAATTATATTCTAGTAAACCTACTGGCGGATCTCACTTTTGGCTCAAACGGTAATAATGTTCACTTGCACAGATAGTCTATATTCAAATTTCCAGCAGGTCTACAAATTTATATTTGGACAAAGGAGTGCAAATTGATTACCAATGGATTAACGAGCACTATGCGTGGCGCTCATGTGGCTCCCTCACACCATGTCCTCCCCTTCTAGGGCCGGACATAATAGCTGATGAGGCAGTACGGATCATATTATGAAGAGCATGTATGCTCCAATTCCCACTCATCAAAAGTCCCGTGGGGCTTCTATAGCCCCGGAGTCGTACAAAACTTCACAGCATACGGTGTATGCATTAAAGCTTACGGGAGTGTGGCTCTAATTTCCTCCCGTACGAGTAACTAAGTATCCAGCGCACATGTCCGAATGGGCGCAAAGCGTCTCTGATTGAACGAACGAACGAACCAACCAGTCTGGCCATAAAATAACACCAATTGTTAATATACAAGCTACCACATATGGCTCTAACCAAAATCTTTAGCAAGAAGTAAGGACAAAACTCCAGCAGAAACTGAAGCCCAATACACAGGCTTTCTTAAGATCTATATTGATGGCTCTAAAACCTCAGAAATATATAGAACAGCAGCAGCAGCTGTTATACATGAAGAAAATATGGAGCGAAGAGCATTACTACTGGATAATTGCTCCATATATACAGCAGAACTCTGGGCCATTATAGCAGCGTTAAGATGGATGAAACATAATAACGTTGACAAAACGGAGATTATTAGTAATACCCTATCGTAATCAGATCGATCGAAACAGGAGAATCCATCACCAGAGACAATTTTATGAAGGATACCAACCTTATATTAAAAAAACCTGAAAGAAAAATACCAAACAATATAATTTATGTGGTTCCTCTCCCACATCAAAATAGATGGCAACGAAATTCAGACCAGTTGCCAAACAGAAACTTCAGAAAACCTGCAGTAAGACCTGGCAATTCTAGCAGACGTTAAAAGATTGCCAATACCCCTAAAACAAAACAGCTCTTTTCAGGGCTACCCGTAGTCTCTAGAAAAGAGATATTACTCTATTGCCAAATTGGTGTATTTGTGTGTGTGTATGTTAACGTGTCTGTAGCTAAAAGGGATAGAGGTGTTTATAAACACTTCGTAATCTTGCTTGTATGATAGTGTGTGTTTGATTCATGGTTGTATGTATTGGTCGTGGTAGAGTGTGTTTGTAGGTAAAAGAACTGAAGTGGGTGTTTCGTTTAGGTCCGCGCGGTTCATATTTTGGTTGTGGTGTGGTGTGTATGAACCCCACATAGCACCACTAATCAAAGCATGCCAACGAGACATCAATCTCCTAAAAAATATTAAAGGAACAACCTGGGGAGCTGACCAGCACACTCTACTTATGCTATACAGATCACTAATCAGAGCTAAATTGGACTACGGATGCCAATTATATGCATCGACAAACAACATCCTTCTACACCAACTAAACTCCCTCCAACACAAAGCCCTTCGACTATGCACAGGCACTCTACCTAACATTAGTAAGGAAGAACTACAGATATTAACCGGAGATTTGCCACTGCAACTAAGAAGAGAAGAACATATACTACGCTATGCCATCAGAAACTCTATACATGAGTATACCAACCCGACCAAATCAACGATACAAGAATGCAGAACCCCCTTTAGTGCTAAACTTGTCCCAAAACCGCCAGCATGTAAACGGTTACATACACTCCGCGAAGAACTTGAGATAACGGATCTACAAGCAGAACAATACAAAATCTGTGACCCCGCCTAGTGGAGAAACAATGCACCTAAAATAAACCTCATTGCTCAGACCTTCGGAAACAAACAAGAAAATCCCTGGAAAATCCTAACCAACATACACAAAGTAATGGAGAAAACATACAAAGGATACATCAAAATATGCACTGATGGATCCAAGTCCAAAAACCTAAATAGAACTGCAGCAGCCATGGTTGTGCCACAACAACATTTCCAATTCGGCGCTCGCCTACCGGATGGCTGCTCCATCTACACAGCAGAAGTTTGGGCAATCAAGGAAGCAATAAAATGGATAAAGACACAAAACCACAATCACCATGTCATCATAACCGACTCCTTAAGCGTCCTTAAATCAGTCGAATCTGGCACATCAAGAAGCAGAGGCAATATGTTAGAGGAAACCATGGCAATCATATGGCAACTGAAGAAAAACAACACAATATTGAATTTTTATGGGTGCCATCACACATCAACCTCACCGGAAATGACAAGGCGGATCTTGCAGCAAAACTAAACCTCATGAACAACACAATACACCCACTCACCTACAGAGTCCATGAACTATACAGCCAGGTAAGACAAAAAATAAATTACAAATGGCAACAGCAATGGAACAACACTAACAAGGGCAGACACCTATTCCAGCTTCAACAAGAGGTAGCCAGAAACATCAAATCACCCAAAAATATGGAACCTACCTATCTCAACATTATCAACAGGATAAGGACAGCAAAAACACTACTAAGAAGCAGCTTTGGAAGACATCTTAAAGACCAACTAAACCAAACCATCAACTGCCCCCATTGCCCTGAATCAGAAACACTGGACCATGTCTTCAACGCCTGCCCCAGATACCACAATCAACGAAATAACTTCAGGGAATATCAAAAGAGGATCGGATCTCCAGCAACATACCCCGAATTACATGACACAAAAAGGAACACAAACATCGATGCCACATACAGAAACATAATACAATATTTAAAACAAATCAATAAATACAGCAACATATAAACACAAGGGAGGACTACTAAACAAAGAGCAAACCTTAACAATTCCTTCACCACCTAACCCCCTATAAATCCTACCTACCTCTCACCCACCTGCATGAAGCTAACTAGAAACTAACTAACACTAAAGAGAAATAAATAAAAACAAACTAGGGGATATGAGATGGAGTGGGGGCTTCGGTTTACAACCCACCTAGGGGTATGTACCAGCCTATGCGCTGGCTGAGCTCTTGCCTCATCTCAAATCTCATAGTACAACCGCAACTAAAAATCCACCTACATACAATATAAAACCTAACCACAGGATAGATGTCTTTGATATGCCTTACAGGGGCCTGATTACTCAGGGGCGTCTGTCTCAACACACACAACAAAACGCACACACACTTCCTTCTTATGTATAGAACTATCTACTTATCCTACTACCCACTCATGTGCCTCTACCCTTAAAATATCTATCTATCTATCTATCTATCTATCTATATATATATATATATATATATATATATATATATATATATATATATATATATATATATATATATATAATTTCCCCCGAAAAAAAGAACAAAAAATTTTCCTATATTTTCTCTCTACTCCTCAACCCCGTCTTGCATGAGCCTTCACTATTTTAACACACCATCAAAAAAACACAGTATTTTGTCTTCCAAATTACGAGAATGAAATAAGTAAGGGGATAGACGATGGAGGAGGAAGAAAGCAAGAGTAAGGAAAAGGACAACGCAAAGGAGAGGAAGGGTACTACTGTAACCAACGAAAGTCGAACCAACACCAACCAACTAGCGAACAGAAAACCAAAGCACGGACTTTCAAATAAAAATAGAACCCTTTCCCGTCCCTTTTTTTTTTTTCCCCGGACAAGCGAAAGGTAGCTGACTCGAGAGACAATTCCACCTCGTAAGAAGGTATTATTGTCTGCCAAACTCGAACAACTACTGGCGATTTCTGGGACCCAAAACAAGTGCTAGGAAAAATATACTAGCAAACACCTGGGTGGAATCCTTCAAGCAACAAGCCTGTGTTGTCAAAAGATTCTCCACTACAAAGTCCTCTTGCCCACCTTTTGTTTTCTTCCGGACAAGCGATGGCCTAATACGGACCCAAAAGAGGTGCTAGGAAAAACAAACTAGCAAACACCTGGGTGGAATCCTTCAAGCAACAAGTCTGTGTTGTCAAAAAATTTTCCACTACAAAGTCCTCTTGCCCACCTTTTTTTTCCCGAAAAAGCGAAGGCCAAATACGGACAAAAAACAGGTGCTAGGGAAATCAAACTAGCAAACACCTGGGTGGAATCCTTCAAACAACAAGCCTGTGTTGTCAAAAGATTTAACACTACAAAGTCCTCTTCCTTTTTCCGGACAAGCGAAGACCAAATAATTTTTTTTAAAAATTATTTTCCTCTATTCCATGAGGTACTTCCTTTGGATATTGAAGACCTCTTTCGATAAAAACTCTATCCACACAAAATCAAACAAGATCCTTTGGCTCCACCATCAAAATTAACACCTCTCCTTAGCGAGGCGTGACACTAACAAACATGGGAAGGCTTACACCCAGCTTATTGATCCTATTTAGAACGAAAATGTATACTCTGTACCCAAAATACCAACTACTATAGTTTCGAGTAATGAAATTCTAAAACTCATACATTAGGACAATTACGCACTATTGGCGATAGGGTTGTCCACTAGTACAACTGGACTAAATTTGACCAATCAAGTGCGGCCTGGTGTTTCAGTGCGTAAATTAATCGAACGGTCCCTGGGTGCGCTTTGCCCCTCCTCTGTGTGCGGGCGACTGGTTATGGGTGTGTGGTGGTGCCCTGTGGGTCCTCTCCTCCTTTTCCTCGGCTAGACATATAACTAAGAAGTGCGACCATCGCACATAAACGCGGGATTGTAACGGCACCATTCCTACAATCCCGACCAAGTAAAAATCTCGACTCTCGAGAATTAACCAGTCGCGAAAGCTCTTAGATAGCATATGCGACTTAAATCCTTTATTTATTCATTCGTATTTTTCGTTTTGCGTGAGGTGTGTTATCCGTCACGTCTGTGCTTCAGACATATAAATCGATGTGTTGGTCATTCTGGCTAAAATTTGGAACACGACACTCGTAAGAAGTGAACGTGCCCACATACAAACATAAAGCTGTAATTTTGGATGAAGCGTTAACTCAGGGACAACCTAACCATCAACAACCACACACAGAGCAAGGGATAGCCGAAGCAGCCCGCCAAGCAGTTCGACATGTGGAGGAAGCCTAACTGCCCGCCCAGCTGTCGGAGTTCCAGCCCACCCAGCAGACCGCCCAGCAAACAGTCCATACAACTGATTTTACATTAATTCGGAACTTTTTGGAATGGGAGGCAAAATTTTGTGTAAGGTAGGGGAAAATTGATTTATTAAACTTTCGGGTATTGTACTCTACACTGTTGATAATTCTAATCTATTCCATTTCGACTCTACATTCTATCTCATCTATTTACTTCATTGTTACTACCTATCTAACAATTGCAGTATATAGTGTATTTGTATTCCCAGTACTTATTCGATAATCACTTTAGTCAAATCAAGGCGATAAGGAAATCAAATTAGTAAATCTTGATAGGAACAAGAAGGATATCAAGACAGGAAATAAGCAGACTAAAGACCTGAATATTCCCTCAGAATATTCCACCTACAAAAAAAGGTCTTCAAACTACATAGAAGACACAACCAAAAAGGAAATACCGAAATAACGGAAGAGTTGCTGAAAAAGGGAGCCAATATAAGCAGAGCCTATAGACTAAATAACAGATGCGGCTATACAACAACAGTAGTCTTGGTGGAATTCTTGTCAACTCCACCACTACTAGTCAGACTTGGTGACAAAGACCATTTCTATCGATTAGAAGATTACATTAACAAGCTTAGATTCTGCAGCAACTGTAAAGCCTGGGGGCATTTCACCAAGAAATGAACATCCAAACCCAGATGTGACAACTGTGATGGTCAACATACCCATATATGCACGTTCCAAGGACAGAGGTGTGCCAACTGTCGGGAATCACATCATCCCAAATCAAGCAGTTGCATCTATGCCAAGAGAGACGAAGAAATAATCAACCTGAGGGAGAAGGATCATCTACTATACCATAGGTCCAAAGCAGTCGCCAAAACATAGTAATCAAGAAATAAGAAGAAGAACCCTAATCACCGAAAAGCCAAATGACTTACTGTAGGTTAACAATCTAACTGCAGTAGCTTCCTCTTCCTCTTCTCCCCTATCACTCCCTCCAAATCAAATAATAATCCCCCCAAAATATCACCCACCCTCAGTTTCTGAACCACTGAGATGCAATCGCAAAAATGGCAATGCAACTGTCAAACAGATCATCCAACCAAACAGCGAATGCAACGCAAATAGAGCGCATGCCTCAGCATCTAATTCACAAGTAAGAAAACAAAAATAGCAATGTCAGTAAACAACAGGCACCTGTACCCTACCCTAAAGCCCCAACTATACCATCTGGTAGTACTTCAAGCAATGACCATAGTAACTTGGATATGATTGATACTAAAACCAATAAATTAGAATATTTTCCACTAAGCGTTATGCTCCAATACTTAGGGGTACTAACTGCAGTTATTATTTCCCTCATCGAAAATAATCAAATGCCTTGTATGCCGATTTGAAAATTACTTAGTGATCTCCTGGAAAAATACCTAACTATGACCAAATAAATACCTTAACCAATAATAACAATTTTAGTAAATTATGCATTCAAAAACGAATAAAAATTAAAAACAGACCGTAACAATTTGGCAATGGAACTGCCGAGGACTATTGCAAAATAGCCCTGAATTCATAATCAAACTAAACTAGATAAAGAAACTATCAAACCAGACATTATCTGCTTGCAAGACTCACATATAACAAGTACTACCAGACATATCCCGAAAATACTAGGACATTCTACAGGTTATTTTGACAATATAGAAAATGGTATAAAAGGAGGGGGACTAGCTATTTACGTCAGTGATTCACTGCCCAATTCCAAAATAGGACAAATAGAAATAACAACTTGGAAACTCTTGAGTACCATTCCGTAATTATCCACACAGGACAATCGGTGCTCGAGATATTCAATATTTATGACCGAGGATGGAGTTACCCAATCACTCCACAAATATACGCCCAACTGTCTAGTAGTAGTGGCAATGAGTACATAATATGTGGAGATTTTAACCCCCACAGCAAAATATGGGGAGGAATTCGCCAAAACAAAAGAGGAAAATTAATTGAGGAATAGGTATACAACTTTAACCTAGTGATACTCAATAACGGATCATGTTCCAGAATAGACCCAGAAACCTACTCACTGTCAGCCATAGATATAACCATTTATACCCCCAATCTAGCTACAATAACAAATTGGGAAGTAGATCAGAATAGTACATTAGGAAGTGACCACTTCCCTATAATCATTACTATCAACCAAAGCACCTAAATCTCCAACTTCACCAAAATCCCAAGATGGATGTTTGATAAAGCCGATTGGGGCACATTTAGATCCATACTGACTAGTGCAAACATAGAAAATCTCAGAGAAGGCAACATAGACCAAAAACATACTAGAAAAGTCTAACAATGGCCGCAACCAGGAGTATACCTGACAGGAAGAGGAAACATCTCAAACGCAAAACATTCGATCCCTTTGTGGAACGACGAATGTGAAAAAAAAAACCCGAAGGAAAAGAAAAGAGCCCTAATTAGATTTAAACATACAGGACAATCCTTGGATTTTCTCATATACAAATCCATGGAAAAAACAGCAAAGCTCCTTATTCCGCTCAAACCTAGATTTCAAATGCAATGCAATAGAGGTATGGAGCAAAATTAAGGCAATGAAAGGAAAGACAATGAAAACCATACCAAAAATAACAGGAGTAAAAACAAAGAAAATGCAAACCTACTTGCCAAACATTTTGCGGGAATGAGCAGTAACAGTAACCACACAGCCCAATTCCAAAACCACCGAAAAATAGTGGAAAACAAATATCCTCACCTTTCTCGTGATTTGGAAACGAAAAATAGCCCGCTAAACACAGACTTTAGCATTCAAGAATGGAAAATTGCGTTAAAGGGAAAGAAATCCACTTTATCCGGAGAGGACATTTTGGGACATGAAATTTACCAGAATATACCGGAAAATATGGAAATCGCAATTGTTGACCTTATCAACGCATCATAGAGAACCGGAACAATCCCCAGAAATGGAAACAAGCTATCATAATTCCAAAGACCCAAAAGAAATAACATCTTACAGGCCAATATCCCTCACAGACAGCATATGCGAAGTGATCGAAACGATGATTAATAACAGGCTCAAAAATTATCCAGAGAGCAATAACCTGATTGCCAAATATCAAAGCGGCTTTCGCAATAAAAGATCCACCCTAGATCAATTATTTCGGCTAGAATCATGCATCAAAGTAGCATTTAACTCTAAGAGAAAACGCAACCGCAGCCTCGTAGCTATTTTTCTTCATCTGGAAAAAGTCTTTGATCTAGTGTGGACCAATGGCCTAATTGCGAAATTGAACCATTACGGTATAAATGGCCGCATGCATCGGTGGATATCCAATTTCCTAAATGGACGATAAATCAGGACAAGAATAGGGGACCAATACTCAGACACCCATGTACTAGAGAACGACACCCCGCAGGGAATTGTCGTTAAGTCCAATCTTATTCAACATAATAGACAATGGTCTAGAACGCTCTGTCGACTTAACCAATCTAGATCTATCCCAGTTTTCAGCGGCATCTGGAAGGCTGGAAACCCATCCAGTAACCAAATTATCCCGGAAATTTAAAAGATCGTAAACCAGATCGGCCGCTGGGCCTACAAATGGTGATTCAAAATCTCCAAAGGAAAAACAGTAGGAGTAATGTTTTCCCCCAAATCAAATACTACTAGAGATTACCCGACCCTTTATATCTAAAGCGAACTAATACAATTTGAAAAGATAGTGAAAATCTTACGCAGATATTTCGACGAACATCTTACTTGGAACTATCACATCACAGAACTTGTTCGAGCATGCAATCAAGATTTAAACCTTCTCCTAAATATTAAAGTATTTAACTAGGGAGCCGACCAAGATGCGCTCTTGTTACTATACAGATCACTAATTAAGTTTAAGCTGGATTATGGGTGTCAAGTCTATACGTCAGTCAAGCCAAATCTACTAAACAAATTGGATACTGTCCAATCCAAGGCATTATGCATATGTACAGGAATAAGGAAAAATACCCCTAAAGAAGAACTTCAGATACTCGCAGGAGAACCACCACTCCCACTAAGGAGAGAAGAGCTAATACTTAGATACGCGGCAAGAATCTCAATACATGAAGATTCTCACCCCACCAAAACAATTATCAGAAGATGCAACACCGCATTCAGCCGCAGATTAGTACCAAATCCACCAGGAGGAAAGAAGTTCCACCAATTTAGTAAAGTTCTAGAATTACAAAACCTTCGAGCGGATGAAATAAAATTTCCTGATCCAACACCATGGACATGTAAAATACCCAAAATCAACCTACAAGAGATAAGATTCGGATCCAAACACGACCATCCGCTAGAAATAAGATCAAGAATACTAACATTTATTGATGTGTCCTACAAGGACTACATCAAAATATACACTTACGTATCTAAGACCAATAATCCTGACAGAACAGCAGCCGCTGCAGTTATACCACAAAAAACACAGAACTGGGAGACAGACTCCCAGCCAAATGCTCCATAAACACAGTAGAATTAAGGGCCATAATGGAAGAACACAAATGAGTTCACTCAAACAATATCCACAAATCTATAATTATCAGTGATTCTCGAAGCGTTTAAAGATCACTAGAAACCGGACACTCTGACAGCCGGGACAATTTCACGAAAGAGACCAATCTCCTCTTAAAGAACATGGAATATAATAACCAAATTATAGAATTATGTGGGTACCTTCTCACATCGACATCCCTGGAAATGAAAAAGCGGATCTAGCAGGAAAGCTCAAACTCAAAGAAATTGAACATCACAAGCTGAACTACAGCACCAAGGAAATATATAGCATCATTGGAAGAACAATTATAGAAAAATGGCAACACGAATGGGACAATAGTCTCAAAGGTACACTGTACTCTATTAAAAGAAACAGTGTGCAGGAACGCTCAAACTCCCAAGCTGGATAATAAACACTATCAAAAAACCATTAATAGAATTAGAACTGGAAGAACCCTATTAACCAGCTTTTTCGGAAAATATCTACCGACCAACAGGAATTGGGGCACCAATTGCCCTCATTTCCCAAACCCTGAGAATTTACATCACGTCTTTAATGTGTACCATAAATACCAGACACATTGGGAAACATTTATGACCCTTCAAAAAGCCATAGGCTCTCCATCGATATACCCGGACTTTTTTGAACACACTAATCCTAACCTTAATTTGACATACAATAATGTATTGTATTTCCTCAAGGCCATAGGTAAACAAGGAAAAATTTAACTGTAACCTTGTCGCCTTCTATTTACAGCAACTGTCCTTGTTGTTAGAAGACCCCATTAACTCTATGAATATCCTTTACAACCCCATAACGCCCTTGACAGGTTAGCACAAGCAACGCAATTAGTAACAAATTTCATGCAATGCAATTAATACTAGGAACAAATTATCATGATGAATAGGCCTTGCGAAAACACAGATTTGGACAGTCTTACTTGTGAAGGGCACGAGAACTTCAGGTCGCATAAGGTCTGGTTACGGCGGTGCGCGTAATCAGACCCAACACTAACTGGACTAGTTCCTCCTGTCTTTATATGTCTGACCCATGACCTCATTGGAAACCAGAAACATACAGAATCTTCGATCTATTAATAAGGCAATGCAATCAAAACCGCCGCAATCGTATGCAATCAATTCCAAGCCACTATTCTAGAAAAATAACAATGACAATGGAGACAGATCACCCCAAATATAGATTTAATACCTAGAAAAGTTCTAACAACTTCTAACATACTTCTACTATCCTCTACTCTACCACTAAGATGAAGTGGAGAAAGAGCTATAAATTTGATATAACTTGTCAAACTGTCCATAAATGTATCATACATAAGGTGGCTTAAAACCCATGCCATCAGGCCCAGCCGAACAATGTGGCAGCGATTGACAAAATACTAAATTAACTAATTACTAAGGAGCTCAAATTATAACTATAAGGTGGTCAATAACCCAATATAATCAGGCCCCGCTGCACAATGCGGCATATTAACTAGATATAGGTCATAAGACCCCAACTAGATCTATAAGGTGACTAAAACCCCAGTCATCAGGACCACCGCAGAATGAGGAACCTTTTAATCGTAATTTAACTGAAACCCAAATATCAACGTCTTAAATAAATAGTCCCAAAATCAGATAAACTATCCCACTTCATCCGAACACATACTCAAACTCAACAGCACAGAGTATCATTATTCAAAATTGCGACATGACATTTTTAATTTTCGGAAACATGGGAACCAAAAAGGAACAGGATGTTAACAAGCGGCTCGTTTTCCGTCACCGTCCCTCCTGCCTTTCCTCGTCGAATCAATCAGTGTGCCATGCACACTATAAAGCGCTGAGGGGGTGAGGCACCATACCGCCGCTCACGAATAATTAATTAATCCTCGTATGCGACCTTAATACAACAGTCAATCAGTCAGTCAGTCTGGCTAACCATCGTTGACTGATCAAGATAAAAAATGAGTAGGATAGCAAACTTGCTCGAGCTCCAAATGCACCTAGAGTATGCTCGTTGCTTCCTGGACGAGCTAGCCATAGAAGCAATTGAAGAAGCGGGGAAAATAGAAGCTGAGGAGGAGAAAAGAAGAAAAAAGAAGAGGGAAAGAAAGAAAGGATCCTGCTCACCTGATGATAAGGCAGAGCTGTGAGGTCAAATCTGTAGTGAGGACACCATCACCACCACCACAGCGCCAGCCACAACCACCGAGATCCGCTGTCCCCCAGATTCAGAACTAGGAAGAGGAGTTAGACAGGCAGCCAAGAGAGTGGGAGCTGCAGAGAGCACAACTTTCGCAGGTCTTGCATAGAAGAAGGAAGGCTTCACTATCCCTCAAACGGAATAATGGGATTATGAAGCAAAACATTCCCCATCGGCACTCCCAACAATAACAGTGGATTGGGAGAATGACTGTAGTCGGCGTTATGTGTGTGGTGCACGACCTGGGAGTTGCTGATATTGAGCAGGTGCATCTGGAGGTCACAAAAAGAGCCCTTATTAGGGCTAATCAGATCTCTAGAAAAGAGAGACTAATCAATTTGCCAAAACTATTTGTGTTTGTCGGTATTGTTTGTGTGTGTATTTTTTCCCTAACAAAACAAACCATCTCTCTTCTGTAATGGATGTTTGTTTTGTGCGAAATTTGAGTGGTGTGTCTATAAACACTAACTCACTTGGCTTGTGTGATAGTGTGTGTTTGGTAGGATTGGTGATTGTATGTGATGGTTTGGGTGTGTTTTTTGTTGTTGTTTTTGTTGGAAAAGGTTTTCCTTCTCCACTATGTGATGGTATGGAGTAAAGTGTGTTTTACTGGTATTAGTGTTTAAGTTTGTAAAAATATGTAAAAGAGTTTCTATTAGGTCCGCGCTGCTATCTCTTTGGGTTGATTGGTATATGATTTGTGTAGCTGGTGTGAAGGGATGTTTTCCTTCACATCGGTGCTTGGGTCATATAAAGCGGTGAATTCCCCAGTCCAAAAGTACCCAATCCAATCCTCCTTCTACAAAATACACCAACAGAATTTGTTAAGGAAACCCGATTTTAGGAATGCTCATAGATTTAAAAAAATGAATTGGAATTCACATTTAAAAGACCTAATCAAAAGGTGCAACCAATCTATAAAGGAACTACCTGGGGAGCAGACCAAAAACGTTACTAATGCTATATAGATCATTAATTAGATCAAAACTAGATTATGGATGTCAAGTATACAACTCAGCGAAACTATCCATGCTAAGAAAACTAGATACGATCCAAAATCAAGCCCTCAGGATTTGCACAGGGACCATAAGAAACACCTCACTACAAGCACTTCAAATTTTGACAGGACCGACATCTCTACAACTAAGGAGAGAGGAAATACTTTTAAGATATGTAGCACGGATATCAGCCCACGAAAATAATCACCCAGGGAAAGAAGCAATACTCAAATATAACAAAGCGTTCAGTAAGAAACTAGTACCCAACCCACCTGGAGGTAAAATTAATACCAAATCAACATCCTGCAGCCTGGCTCAATTTAGTACTTTGATCCGACACGCTGGAGAAACCAACCACCCAAGATCAACTTAGAGGCTTTAAAATTAGGACAGAAAGAAGAAAATGCAATAGAAATACTAACACGAATCCAAACCATCACAGAACTAAAACATTCAAATTATAGCATAATCTTGTTGTGTGTATTTAATTGAATTGTTTGTTTCTTAGTTTAAATTTTTATTTCATTACATGCTATCGTAATGTAACATTGTATGCTGGACTTGACCTTGTTCGAAATTGAATTCATTTCTGCTTCACCTGATTGACTTTTTAAATTTTTTAAATTTTATTTTATGTAAACAACTTATAATATCTTCATTATTCTCTGTGTGTATGAACTTAATATCAGGACTTTTATTCAGATAAACTAGAATAAGTAAATTTGTTGATTTGGGTCAGGGTTTTTGGAGTTTCCTAAGTGAATTTTACAGGTTATTGTGTTGTAAGTAAACAAGTCTCATTAGATTAATCTAGAAGGTTATTTTCCATTATGTAATGTTTGTTTTGTATAGAAAATGCTAATTGTGACCTGAGGTAAAGTAGAGAACTATATATATTGTAACTGTGAGGGTTTTACTATTCGTGCTTTAACATCTAGCACCTTCAAGTTGCATTATGTTGTGACCAGTTTGGGCTGAATTTTGTTTTATTCAAATTATTGAATTCAAGTGATTATTTTCTCTGGAAATACAAAAGTGCTCTGATAAAATTCTTGGATAAAGACATTCACTTGAATTTATAATATATTCAAATCTGGAATTATATTACTGTGATTCAACAAGAGACGGTTGACACATCAGCACTCCATAAACTATAACAGACACGTCATCGACTTCAGTTTTTGATTTCTTCGGGACTTATACTCAGTTTTACTCAGGACTTTATATTATCAGGACTTGTGTCTGTAATTCTTGGATTATTTTTGGATTTAATTCCTAACACCGTAAGTTGTTTTTTTCTCATTTTCACTTTGTGTTCTAGGGAAATAATTTATTTGTTAAATTTTACAAAGCTTGTCGTCTTTCCTTTTTTTCTGTTACTTATTTTAAGAGCATAGACTCGTAACATTAGTTTGTCGAAAATCAATAGTGTATGTTGTCACATGGGGTCTATTGTCTAACTACAGTCGCAATATATAGTGTATATAAAGAGAAAATTCGGCATTCAGTTTCATTCCGATTTCTGGAGTAATTCACACCTTTTGCATTCCTGTTGTAAGTCTGCAGACGTAATTTATGTTGTACTTAGATATTTTTTGAGAGGAAAAACATTTGTTTGGATTGTTCAGTGCTGATAGAAAGTGCTCATTATTTTGGACAGTAATATTATTCTGGAACTGTTATAAATTATTCAAAAGAATTCTGGACAACGCCATCTTGACAACGTCACGGTTCTTGGAGGACCAGTACATTTCCGGTATTGAAAATATAAGGGACTTTCATTCGTTTAGGACTTTAATATACCTTTATTAGGATTAGTTGGAATTCACTTCATAACATTGTAAGTTCCTCTCACGTCTTCATTTATAACATTGATAATGAACGTAGACCTTTATAAGAATTAATTTGGATTCACTTCATTATGCTGTAGTTCCTCTCACATTTTTTATTTTTGACTTTAATAATTAAATTGTTTGTTATGTTGTACAAAACGTGTTGGTTTTGCTTCTTTTCTGTTACTTGTTTGTGTCTATAGAGTCGTAAAAGCTACAAACAAAAAATGTCTTATTATCATGGAAGATAAGATACATTTTTAAAAAGACATTATAGCTGGTTGTTTCAGTGATTTGGAACTCACCTTTGATCTATTATTAGTGTAAGATGAGTTAATAATAGATCCATAGTGATTAACAAGCTGAAGAACAAATATTTAAATTATACTCAAATCCTTCAGAAACTTATACCATTATCTCTGGATTTCTAACAAAGAATAAAAAGAAGTCAGCTAAGAAAAAGAAAGTTAAAAATTAAAGTATGTGTAAAGAATATTAAAACTATCGATTCAACAAAGAAGTAGAGAAAAATGAAAAAGGGAAAGAAAACAAAAAGGAAAGAGGTGTTCGACAATTTAGCTTCGCGTGGGGAAAAATCATATAAATATTGTTCTTTTTTACATTACTTTTACTGATGCATGCTTGCCCATTTAAGAAACTCTTAATATAATTATGAAAACTGTTTCATGTTTATGTCGTGATCGGTGCCATGTATAAGTTTTACAAAAATCTGTTTTTATGACCTTTAAAACAATGATGATGATTGTGGTGGTGGTGGTGTTTGTGGTCGTCGTGTTGGTGGTGATGACGATGATGATTTGTAGTAATAGTAGCAGTAGTAAACTAAACTGCATGCCAAAATACCATGTTACTGTTGTTACAAATATCTTAATGAAATTTCAGCTCATAGTACACATGATTCCAAATAGTCTACAACAATCTTTGAGATAACAAATTACATTTCTAGTATCCATCTTTTACAATGTATTTCTTTTCGAAATGCAAATGGCTCGCATGTAAGAAAAATATACACTGTACAAGAAGAGCGGAGTAGCTAGAGTCGCTTGCCCATCGTAACTTTTCTGAAGATTACCTGTACAAATCTTATCAATTTGGTTTAGAAAGTAATGTAAACTACATTTGCAAAACCGTCTTTTTAATTTTCATTGTTCCCGAGCTTTCTAATTTGGTGAAATTGTGGTATGCACGGTGGCATATTTATCAGTATATATAAACACATTATCGATCTTTGTGATAAAATGAAAATATATAAGACATATTTGTATTTGCTTGTATGGTCTGAATCCTGTCAGAGCTGTTTGATGCCAGCTCCACTAAGTAATTCGGTACCAAAGCAAGAGGGAAAGCAGCTGGGCTGACAATGAGAATTTTTGCCGCATAAACGGAGACCCAGTTTTCCAACTGATACACACGAAATTTTAAGCATTAGGGGATGTCTGCATTTTTGCGTATGGTATGATGTGAAAATATACCGACCAAACAGGGGCATACTCAGCTATGCTCAGCTCAAGGCTGTTGTAACTAAGAATGATCGTAGCAATCCATTTTTGCTACTTTTAAAAACGGGCATGTTCCGGTTTCGAGATGTGTCCCCAGTATGTTGGTGTGTATTGCGACTGATGTCAGGGTTTTACACACACACACACACACACACACACACACACACACACACACACACACACACACACACACACACACAGAGGTTCAAAGTTTCTGAAAATCTTGAACCGTGAGTATTTTGACTTGCCGGGATATTTGGAACGCTTGTTTTCACAAATTAATTAGTCAGCATTGGTCTTTTCAGCTGTTTAGCTTCTAGGTCTGAGGTCGATGTGTATTCCACATCTAATATTACTCAGTACTCGGTTCAGAATCTATGTCAATCTATGTAATAGCATCAAAATATCTTCCAAATACTTAGTCACTTTCTGATAACGAAATAAGCTTCTAAAAATAAAACTTGATGTGGGTAATTATATCATTCATACAAACGGTTGGATTTCAAGTATGTTTACACTGTAGTTTATAATCTCAGATTATCAGTACAGCCCCGCGCACCCTGGATAAGATCATAATACGAATTCAGTGTGTAGTAGGCATTATCGCAAAGCATAATAGGTTATCATATTTTGAATTTTATTAAACAACAACAGCAAAACCCCAAATCAAAAGCAAAGGGTTACATATCGAATTTCCGGTAGAATCAAGGATGATACATATTTTAAATTTGAACAGTTGGTAGATTGAGGTACTTAAATTATTCAGTTTCATGACACAATGCATGTAGATTGTCTGTGTGTGTGATTTGGATTTTTAACGTAGCTTTAACAATTTTTCAGTCATCGCTACGATGTCTGCAGTGTAGCAGTTTATAGTGACGTCTAGCACTGGGGCATCATGCCAGACATGTAACATGATGTCCCACCCAGTCACATTATCCTGACACCAGGTCGACCAGTCCTAACACTAACGTCTTAATGCTGAGCGCCAAGCGAGACAGCTGTTAGTACAATTTTTGAAAGTCTTTGGTATGACTCGGCTGGGGATCGAACCCATGACCTCCCGCATCCGAGGCGGACGCTCTAACCACTAGGCCACCGGAGCTATCGCTTGTAGATTGTCTTGTAAAATCAGTAGTTCAACGTGATTCCTAAAGTCACATACACCTATTATCATTAGCAATCTGGAAAGAATAATTTGATGATGTCTGGTATTTGCTTGGTAGCAAATGTCATTTCTGGGCCTTACATGCAATGTATAAAAACGTCTTAAAGCCAGTTTCATGTAGTTGCATTGGATACTGAAAGACTGAGAGTGCAATTGTATCTTTGATTCAGTCATGCAGAAAAGAAGAACTAAAGTACTGTGACTCATATTAATTGGAATCTTGACCAAGTTTGTGAGCTACAGGTTACATCGCGTTGCCAGCACACACTAACCCCCACACCTTTTTGACCATGATCACATCTTGCAAACAGGATGCAACTTAATATTCAATATTTCAGACATCCCAGTTAAGCGACTCTTTAATTAAATCTCCGCTAAAAATACAGTCACTCCTAGCACCATTGACAGAAATCAAGGCGTGAAGGATCTATTATTGCAACTTTGCTATATACACAAAACAACGATGAAATTGATTTCTCCCCCACGCAACAGAAAAATTTGCTGATTTGCTAACCTTATTTTTAGAATCTCAGTCCATGGTTGTCTCATCCCGATTGTCTTCTTCATGTAGTGGGCGCGCTAGGAAGTACATTTGCAAGAGAAGTATGCATTGCTGCTTTCTCTTGTGCCGAATGTGGTTGCGTTATAAAAAAAAAAAAAAAAAAAAAAAAAAAAAAAAAAAAAAATTCGAAAGAAAAGAAAAAAAAACTGCAACAGAGAGGTAACAAAAAGAACTTCAGAAATAAAGCTCTTACATGTTATACAGAACATTTAGAGATAGACATATCGACACAGATACAAAGGCTGGCTATTTTGTCGCAGAGTATAATGAAAGTGTATCATATAATTATCTAATTTGTTATTTATATGTTAAGAAAATTACGCTTAGGTACACAGCTCTTACACTATTTTTGTAGATAAGCATGATGGAAAGTTTTGAACGGTGCCTTAGATGGCACAGTTAGAAATGCAGATTGGATTATGACAATCGGAATATCCTGTGCCTTATCCGTCAGTTCGAGAAATAAATCTCCAATGCGATTCGTCGCCATTGATAACTATATTAGTTTCAGATGGAACTATATAGCGGTGGCAGGAGGCAAAGTCACAATCGGAACAATCTCGGTCTTTGCTTTCGTAAAATATGTGGTGCACGTCGCCAGAGACTAATCAGCAAAAATCTTACTTATGTATATTCCTACAACTGCTTCCGATATTGTTTCAGGATCTGACGGAAATGGCTGTTCCGATCGGGTCTATGGTCATGAATCGTACCAATCAAGAGATGTCCTAAAAAGTTGACATAAAAATCCGGAAAGAAAGGGAAAGGATACAAACCCAAAGTTGCTGAGGCTGTCAGTGATGATGACATCAATGAACTGTTTGAATCATCGCTGTTGGGCCCCCACACAACATCAAGTTTATTAAATACTTTATGGTTTAAAAATATCTTGCATTTTGTGGTACAGGGAGGGGTGAAGAACACAAAAACATAAAGTGGGGGATATCTCTTTAATGCAAGATTGTGATATTAATTTAGAATATTTCGAGTTTAACATACAATTATTATAACGACTGTTATACATCACCATGTGGAAAATCTTACAAAAATAATATATTTTAAAACTAGTTTTAAGCATACTTACTTATTATAGATGAAACATTATTCAAATAGTTAATAAATATACATACATACATACATACATACATATATATGGGGTGTGCATTTGAGACGTTTTAGAGGTGACTTCTGGTGTGTGTGTGATTTAGATTTTTAACGTAGCTTTTAACAATTTTTTCAGTCATATCGCTACAACGTCTGCAGTGTGACAATTTATAGTGATGTTTAGCGCTGGGGCATCATGCCGCAGACATGTAGCATGATGTCCCACCCAGTCACATTATTCCTGACACCAGGCCGACCAGTCCTAACACTAACCTCTTAATGCTGAGCGCCAAGCGAGGCAGCTGTTAGTACCATTTTTGAAAGTCTTTTGGTATGAATCGGCCGGGGTTCGAACCCACGACCTCCCGCATCCGAGACGGACGCTCTACCACTAGGCCACCGGAGCGGTTGAATGACTTCTGGAGATTTCATTAAGTTATTGTGGTTACCTATTACACAAGGGTGTAGCTACTCATTGAGCTCTGTTATATTTATCTCCGTTACAGGACTCTATGTAGATAGTTTTGGACTTACCTTAAAAGCCAGTTATGAATTAGATATCTTCACAGACTATGTCGGTCCTAACACATGGATTGAACACATTCCTAACACATGGACTGAACATATTCCATACGTAGAAGTACGACAATTGCTTAAATATTCTGCACAACTTTGTGTATCCCATCACTATTGACAACGAACATAAACGTTGACACCGTGTGCCATGTACTTGGACAAGCAAGGAAATTCCCTTACAGAAATTTATCAAGTACCTTGAGTAACTAAAGGTCACGTTCCGTAGGATCATAAAATAGATTGCTTTAACTAAGTTATTGCCTTGGTATAATAAATCTGCCAGGGAAGGCTGTTATGTTTACGGATTCTAGTCATAAAACATAAACGAGAGTAGTATAGTGGGACGATATAGCGTCACGTAGACCGTAATGTTAAATTTAGGGGGTTGTACCGTAGCCCCAAAATTTATAGCCCCACGTAGACCTCTATGTTAAATTTAGGGGGTTGTACTGTAGCCCCAAAATTTATAGCATCACGTAATGGGAATTTTAACATGGGTGGGACTGTATAGCGTCAAGATTTATAGTGTCAAATGGTACACCTTGGGCCTGTATAGCGTCAATGGGAATTTAACATAGGGAATTTTAACATGGGTGGGACTGTATAGCGTCAAATGGTACACCCTGGGCCTATATAGCGTCAATGGGAATTTAACATGGGAAGTTTAACATGGGTGGGCCTGTATAGCGTCGAGATTTATAGCGTCAAATTGTACACCCTGGGCCTGTATAGCGTCAATGGGAATTTAACATGGGAATTTTAACATGGGTGGGACTAAAGACGGACAAGATTTATAGCGACACGTAGACCGTAATGTTAAATTAGAGGGGTTGTACCCTGGCGACAAGATTTATAGCCTCACGTAGACCTCTATGTTAAATTTAGAAGGTTGTACCGTAGCCTCAAGATTTATAGCCTCACGTAGACTTCTATGTTAAATTTGGTCGTTTTCGCTATAGCCTCAAGATTTATAACCTCACGGGACCCTACTTTGTACCCTACGGA
>JAECUM010040676.1:0-10785 GCA_016617855.1 Megalonaias nervosa
AAAAAAAAAAAAAAAAAAAAAAAAAAAAAAAGCAAAAACACAAAAAAAATAACCAAACAACAAACAACAAGCAGTTTTTCAAATATTAGTATAATTAAAACAGTTTTCCATTTATTTCGTGCAAATCGTATCCAATGAACTCGCATGACCTGTTTCTATTCGATATTCAGTATCATTCACACATTACCTATCGCACTCTACGACCAATGGTGATAGTAATTAGGTCAAATCTTTGGGTTAAATCTTATACAATTTTTTTTTGGTTTGGGGGGAGAGCGATATTTATTCTCATTACAGTCATAATCATATGCGAACACGACAATCCGAAGTAGATGAGTATTGATTGCAAAATAGAAATTAAGAGACTATCGAAATCTGTGTGTATGGAACGAGACTAAAAGCTTCCAAATGCTAAAGAATTCAAGTCTGAATGCAGAAAAAAAGCGAAGTCCTTGTAGGTAAACTCACAATCATTAAATTCTTTTGTTTAAAGATGTTACGCTTTGAAGTCCGTCTGATCCGAATGATCCCACAACTCCAGTGTACACTGTATCAATCCGAGGAAGAATTGTGTAAGCAAATAACTCATTGCGTTTGTCTTCTGAAAATAAAATAAATAATTTGACCATATCCACAATTTGAATATAGGAAGAAAATTTGTAACATGTCACTATCCTAAAGTATTGGTAAAAATTCGAACGTATTTTTATCGATGCAGTAATACAGCTGTTAACTGCATTGGCACATATTGAGAAATTCTAGGCAAGTCGAAGGTTTTCGTCATCAAATTGACATAATGAAAAGAAGACCTACGTGTTTGGCAGCTAAATAGAGGATCTCAAATGGGTATGATTAAATATTAAATTTATAAAACGGGTTGAATAATGTCCAGCTTTTGCGAGCCTTGGCGAGCAAAAGCTGGACATTATTCAATGAGTTTCTTAAATTTAATATTCAGTCATTACCCATTTGAGATTCTTTTTATCACGTAGTGTTTTATTTCAGTGGAAACTATTTAGATTGAAAGAAGAACGAATAATTTCGTTCATTCTGACAGACGTTGCACCTTTCATTTGTTGTGCGTCAAAAATCGTCCCAAACAAAGGTGAACTAGTATTAATATTTAAAAGTAAATTATACTTTTCTTGAAATCTATAAGTCAAAGAACAAACGTCCTTCCGAAGAAACATATCATTTTACACAGCCAAAATCATTTTAAAACACAGAATGTCCAATGTTCGTGTTGTCACATTGTTTGATTCAATACCGGTTAGAATGCAGTAGAGTAGACGGTCCATGTTTAAGTAACCTAACATGTCAGTTTCACAGCTAAACATTACATTGTTACAACATTCATTTGAAAGAAGGTTTCCTGAATGCAGAAATTTTCATATTTACGGTAATGTATTTGTGACCTGATACTTGCAGTATTTAACTTGGAACAGCAGACTACAGAATATGTAAAGAAATTTCATTTTGAGTCGGTATTGCATCACATATTTACCGCGTAAGTATGCAGTGGTTGGATAAACTTCTGTCAGTTTGGAGAGCGGTTTATGTCCACGTTCTTCTGTGAACTGAGGTGAGTTTATTTACTTCTGTAAGCTAACATTTAAACCACGCTTGTATATAGGGTGGGTTCCATGCTTCAGGTTTACCGACCCCCCTCCAACCCCAACTTACACATTCGCTATGAACTGAGCAAAACACTTAGCTTTACTTGATGTTGTTGTGTCTCTTGACTTGGAGTTTTTTAAAATCATTTTTCATGTTATGATATGTTATGATGACAACCCCATTCTTTGTGAAGAAGTAGAAATTGCAGTTAGGTCACTAAAGAAAGGAAAGTCAGCCGGCATTGACAACATACCAGCAGAGCTCATTCAAGCAGGAGGAGAAGAGATAGTCACAGTCCTAACAACAATCTGCAACAAGATATGGCAGACAGGAAAATGGCCCACCACATGGACTCAGTCCTTGGTCATCGTGCTCCCCAAGAAAGGAAACCTACAGTTGTGTCAAAACTACAGAACCATCAGTTTGATCAGTCACCCGAGCAAAGTCATGCTGAAGATAATTCTCAACAGACTAAAGCCTCAAACAGAGAAAATTATTGCTGAAGAGCAGGAAGGCTTCCGAGCAGGAAGGAGCACCACAGAACAAATCTTCAATCTCGGACTCTTTTGCGAGGAATACCTTCAGCACCAGCAGAATCTATACTACGTCTTTATAGATTTCAAAAAGGCCTTTGATAGGGTATGGCATGCAGCCTTATGGGCATCTATGAGTAAGTACAACATCAGCTCAAACCTGGTGCAGGTTGTTGAGCACCTCTATGACAAAGCCACTAGTGCTGTCCTCATCAATGGCAGCAGAGGAGATTGGTTTCGAACAACAGTTGGAGTCGGACAGGTATGTATACTATCGCCTACACTCTTCAACAAGTTCCTGGAAAGGATCATGGAGGATGCCTTGCATGACCACAAGGGCACTGTCAGCATCGGAGGAAGAACAATCACAAACCTTCGCTTCGCAGATGATATTGATGGTTTAGCAGGAGATGAAAAAGAACTGACTGACTTTGTTGAATGCCTCGACACAACCTCCACAGCATACGGTATGGAGATTAGCGCCGAAAAAACCAAACTGATGACAAACAACACCAGTGGCATCAGTGCAGAACTAAAGGTCAGTGGACAGAAGCTGGAAAGTCACAAGCTTTAAGTACTTGGGATCAATTATCACAGACGAGGGCTCAAATCAGAACTACTTTGCACGATTGCCCAGACAACAGCAAGAATAACAAGGCTGAGACCAATATGGAAAGATACCAACATTGCATTTGGTTCCAAAATAAGGCTGATGCGCTCGATTGTCATATCTATCTTTCTGTATGCTTGTGAAACATGGACGCTCACATCAGAGCTACAAAGAAGGATTCAAACCTTTGAAATGAGATGCTACCGCAAGATCTTGGGCATCTCATACATTGACCATGTAACCAACGAAGAAGTCCACAACAGATCCAACGAGCCATCGGATCCTATGAAGACCTCTTGACCACTGTAAAAAAAGCGCAAACTGAAGTGGTACGGTCATATATCAAGATCATCTGGACTGGCATAAACAATCTTGCAAGGCACAGTGCGAGAGTGCAGAAGAAGAGTCAGACAGAAAAAGAGGTGGGAAGACAACATTAAGGAGTGGACAGGCATGGGATTTGGAGATTCCCAAAGGGCAGTAGAGAACAGGGAAAGATGGAGAGAATTGGTTTTAAAGTCAACTGTGGTGCCCAAACGACCTCTTGGGTGAAGGGACGATGATGATGATGATATGTTATACATGACATAACAAGCCCCTGCGGTTGTAAATTGGCCATATTCAGACAGAAGAGACCATTTTTTCCCAATTCCTTTCGTGAATCAAATCAGCAAATGGCGGCCAAAATTGTTCATTGACAGCAAAACATTCCAGAAGGCGGGGTTAAAAAGTTTCCCACTATCACAGCCAGTCAGTCAAGAGAATATGCATAATAATTTAATGAGTTTATCTGGACCAATTAGAATCACATAAAGTGATACGTTCACATGTTATAATATCAAAAATACGAAACTGCACATACTACAGGCAAAGTGTACCGACCATGTGATAAGAAAATATTTTGCTCATGAATTGGAAACGTAACGTCACTCGTGTGAGGCAATATCGACAATACCTTTCCACTAAATGAGTGAAATATTTCCTTATATTTACGAAAAAAGAAGATAACTTCTATATCTCGTCATACTGTTTATGTCACATTTTGCACCTGTGTATAATGCAAGCTGACACATTATGCTTAGCATTTCAAATTACAGCATCATTCTTTTTGTTTTTACTGAATCTAAAATCTGTGTTCACTGATACTGGGAACAAGTTAAACATATCAACGTTGTTATTGGTTGAATGGATTTTATTGGTTGTGTTAGAATTAGCTTGTCATGCTATATGGATTGTATTAGCTGTGTTAGAACAAGCTTGTCTTGCTGTATGGATTGCATTGGTTGTGTTAGATCAGCTTGTCTTGCTATATGGATTGCATTGGTTGTGTTTGAATTAGCTTGTCTTGCTATATGGATTGCATTAGTTGTGCTTGAATTAGCTTGTCTTGCTATATGACTTGCATTAGTTGTGTTTGAATTAGCTTGTCTTGCTATATGGATTGCATTAGTTGTGTTTAAATTAGCTTGTCTTGCTATATGGATTGCATTAGTTGTATTTGAATTAGCTTGTCTTGCTATATGGATTGCATTAGTTGTGTTTAAATTAGCTTGTCTTGCTATATGAATTGCATTGGTTGTGTTAGATCAGCTTGTCTTGCTATATGGATTGCATTGGTTGTGTTAGAATTAGCTTGTCTTGCTATATGGATTGCATTGGTTGTGTTAGATCAGCTTGTCTTGCTATATGGATTGCATTGGTTGTGTTAGAATTAGCTTGTCTTGCTATATGGGTTGCATTGGTTGTGTTAGATCAGCTTGTCTTGCTATATGAATTGCATTGGTTGTGTTTAAATTAGCTTGTCTTGCTATATGAATTGCATTGGTTGTGTTAGATCAGCTTGTCTTGCTATATGGATTGCATTAGTTGTGTTTGAATTAGCTTGTCTTGCTATAGATAATATCTTAATAACTTGTGTACGAAATTTGTAACTGGACGTAACTTGAAAGTCCAAGGCATGAGAAAAGGCCATACATGTAGAAATCCAGTGGTAGATCCAGAGAGGGTTGCAAAGATTCAGTCGAACCCCGTTAAACCCCGACTGTCCCGTTAAAAAGTGCACTCTGAAGTGTAAAAAAAGAAAGGTGTCTATTGTGAGCAAAAGGAACCACTCCTTTTGAAAATGGGCTTCTTGGATTCAAGGAGAATGTACCCTCTCCTAATTAAGAAAAATGATTATTTTAAATCGGTATTTTTCTTCCTAAAATAAATATGGCTATTGACAAAACACATCTAAGCGCGTTGTGAAATTTTTATTTTCATAAAACATATCGCAGTTTCAAAATTTGAAATTGTTCGCGTTATTTAGCCCAGACTGACTAGGTGACCCCAAGTAGTTATATAAGCTGTTGTCCAACCACCAAACAATGGATAGAATAGGTACAGTGAACAATTCCATTCAAATCAGGTATCAGCCGTCACAGAGGAAACATCATGTAGCACTATGAGGCGCCGTAGCGGACAAAAGCTGGTACAATCAGAACGTTGTCGTGGACATTTTAATGTCACATGTCCAGAATTCCAGTTTCACGTGTTATATCAAAAATGCTTGTCCGTAAAGTTCCATTTTCTAGGTTGAGATTTTAGATTGTATCTGTTGAATTAAACATTAGTGGTTGAAAGTTTTATTTTCTATGTCAAGGTTTTAGATTGTGTCGTTTGAATTACACGGATGTGAGTGAAATTTTAATGTCATACATCGAGAATTTCCTAATTTACGTATTGGTCATAGAAGTTTATGTTGAAAGTTCCATTTCATATGTTGAGTATTTAGATTTCATCTGTTGAATTCAACAGCGCTGGTTGAAAATTCGATGTCCAATGTCGAGTTTTTAGATTGTATCTTCTGCATTACACGGCGGTTGTTGAAATTTGAATGTCATATGTCGAGAGTTTCAATTTAACTTGTTGAATCACATTGATTGTGCTGAAAGTTCCATTTCGTATGTTGAGTGTTTAGATTGTATCTGTTGAATTACGCAGCGCTGGTTGGACATTTTATTATGCTTGTCAGAATTGCTATTTTTATATGGTGAAATGATGTGTTGGTGTTAATAGTAACATTACACAACGTCCACTTCAACAATTCAAGATGATATCGAGTATTAAGATACATCATTTGTGTATTCAATTATGAGGCGCCATTACATTTCATGCATTTACAGTTTGAAAGTTACCATCCACAGGTCGAGAATTACTATGAATTTTTCGCCAGAGGTCGCTCTCGTCAACGGATGCGTTATTTTTAAGCAAGGATGCTGCTTCTTGTTGCTGTGAAATTTATTAGAAATGAAATCTAAATTTATCACAAACAGTTACATACAACGTGTGAATTAGAGATTCACGACATAATGTTGAAATTTCAACCACCGCTGCGTAATTCAAACTATACAATGTAAAACGTCGACTTAGGAAATAGAACTTTAAACCACCACTGTATAATTCAATGTATAAAATCTAAAATCTCGATCTTGAAAATGGAACTCTAAGGGCATGCAATTTGATCCAACACGTGATATTGGATTTCTCGACATACGACATCGAAATTTAAACTGCAACTTTCTCATTGGACCAGCTTTTGTCCGCTACGGCGGTTCATACAGTACCGCCGTTGTAGATTGAGGATATGAGGGAGTGCCGGATTAAGGCCTTCCAGTTCCCTAAGCATTGAAAATATTATGGTGCTCTCCCCTTCCTACAAAATGTGAAACTTAAGAAAAGCAATATTAAAAGTTAAAATGGTGGGCAAATACCAGTGTTGCCATCATTCCAAATCAAAATACTCGTACATGCAGATCGTAATGGTCATACATAATTCATTCAATTTTATCATCAACAATGAATTTGAATTTTTTTCTGGCGCCCCAGTTGGGCTGGTACCCTACGCACGTGCTTAGTGTGCTTAATGGATAATTCGGCATTGATTGGAGGAAGCCACCAACGGTTACCATGTGCTGGCTCCTGGAGATACATTTCACGCTACTACTTAACAAAAAGAAAAAAAGGAAGTCAGTGGACTATAGGCGAAGATGAGTCAGCACGGCATAGACGACGACCAACCTACTCCACATTGCCACCATCGAGGTCTATGATTACAAGCGGACGGACCGGTATTAATATAGACCACTGGGAGAATCAACACAAAGTAACCAGACGCAACAGATAGAATCGTACAGCAAGCAGGGAGAAGAGGCCTGTTGGATGGAGATGAAATCATCGACAATCACCTACTATTGAGCGGAAACACAAAGGGATTGCTGTACGCAATGACTGCTGGAGTGGAGATAGCCGGCCTAAAGACGGAAGGCTGGGAAAAGACCCCAAGGTTAGAACCCTCCAGCTATAAGCTACTCGAAATTGCCTGACTGTATGGGATTTTCCAATTGTCTTCTTGAAAACACCTTTCGATCATAACAATTTTAACTATTTATACTGGTCACGTTTGCTCAGCCCAGGTATCAAGTCATGTATAAGTCGGAATATTACTGCCGCCATGTGTTTGATGTCTCAAGATTGCCGCAGGCTAGTGTTAATCTCTTATGCAAGGTTACCGTGACCCACCGGAAATTGGAGTTAGCGTAGGCGACCGCTCGGGTCATTTGACAAAATCTTGTAGTATTTGCACCAAGGTGTTAAGAGGTTAGGTTAGAATCAAAGGAAGCCCGCGGGGTGAACGGGGCGTGTTCTCATCCGTCCCGACGTGGACAAACAGCGAGAAGAACATTTTCCGCTAAGTTTGATTGGATCGGTTCACAGCGACATCCAATCGGAATTGAGATAGAGGATGTGATTACAATTTAGATCCGAATTAAAACTTCATAATTCGCAAGCAAAACGGTTAGTAGACGCCTAGACAGATCGCTGAGAAATAGGGTTACTCCGAGAAGCCACTCGTAATTTGGCGGTAAATCTTAGAAACAGATTCTAAGGGAAGAAAAGCTTCGAAAAGGTCGGTAAGTTATTTGCTTGATTTTTGCAGAATATTACGGCATTATAATTGTAATTATTTGTAATATGTATACTTAATTACTAGCATCGTTTAATGTGTAGAATTACCTTTGTAGTGTTTCATTTGCATGCGTATTTGAGAAATGTGCTTGAGTTTTACGTAGAGAATTATGTAGATTGTTAGCCTGTGGTCAGAATTAATTTTATAAATCGCTATTAGGGTACTTCGTAGTAAACTAGTGCATTTATTAATGTGTTACGTTCGAGTTTACACATGCGTGAATTGTGAATTCAGAATGGTTGAAGTATGTAAGATTAGTTACTATGGACGTATGAATATATCAGAGCATTGATATTTGAATATTTGTGTACTTTGTATGAGTTGTAATGTAATGAAATGTGTCTGATTATTGTGATATTGGTTAGGAAAATGGGATTAGGAATATGTACTGTTGTGACGCAATTTATTGATGTTTTTATAAGAAGTAATTGATACCGTGCTGTATTATGACGTTGTTTTACCATACTAGAACGTATGAGTATTTCGATGTGAATGAATGCGTGACCGAAGAAATTTAATAGCTGTTATCTGATGATAGGCTGTGTGTGAGATGAGAGGTCTAAGGAAAATATTGTACCGTCCTTGTGTTTTCACAGGAGGCTTCTTTGGGGGGACAGAACTTCCGATTCAGTTGAGTCCCGAGTCTCCAAGAGGAGAGACGGAAGTGAGACTAGAAGAACAGTCGGAGTCGACAAAAGTCTAGTCGGTGGAGAGAAGGAGGAGAAGGTGGAGGAGGAGGAAAGGAGTCTGGAGGAGGAAGTCGAGGAGGAGGAGAAGGAGTATAGCGAAGTCGAGGAGGAGGAGGAGAAGGAGTATAGAGAAAGTCGAGGAGGAGGAGAAGAAATTTGGAGAAAGTCGGGGAGGAAGAGAGAAGGAATTGGATAGAAATAGGAGAGAAGAATACACAGAGGACTAGAATACAAGGACAGGCGGAAATCTATCTCACACTACTAATCAAGTGATGCAACAGGCTATTAAAGGGTCGAGCGGAAGGAGTGTACATGGGAAATTTGAATCATTTGACTACTGAATTGTTATTAAATTGTTATTCATTGAATTTCCCCCTTTTTCGTATATTTAACCATTTAACCATCGGCATTGCTGACTGGTGGCTCGGAGCTGTACATCTATCTTTCACTAATTTAACTTCCAACCAAAATCGAGCCTAGGTAGGACCTCTACAATAGTTAAATAAAATATTGGGATCACCACACCCCGATCCAATCATAACGCCACAACCAATCCTCCACAATACTACAAATTTTGCCTTTTCGAGCCACTGTTTACACACACCTATGAAAGGATGGAAAAATATACTAGATCACTTAATTGAGAAAATTGTACTCACAGATTGGATCATATTTTTCGGAAATATTAAAGTACGCTATATACACAATCTGATTAAAATCAGATCTCCGCTGTCCTACGTGAAGATCTGACAGCGATCGCTGAGGGGGTTATGTTCTGGTGACCTATGTAGGATAGTGGAGATATGATTTTAATTGGATTGACTACGTGCACAAAATTTCCCAGCACCAATGAATTAAGTTTATTTTGAGCTATAGATTATTACAGTTAAAATATGTGGCTAACATATAATTGGACTATACGTACAGTCCGAGTTAGACAATGGTGCTTGTACTTTTTACCTCTGTGAAACGTCGTCACACGCAGTGATATCAGTTTCTAAAAATAGCCATTCGGACAAGGCGAACCGGCGTAATGGCCTTCAATGATCTTTTCCATGTTATTGTTCTTACTGAACACCATGTACCTGGCGCTAAATTTGTTCATCTGAATTTAGATGTGCATTCCAATATTTAGCTACAGTGGTGGTTAAGCCTGCATAAATCATATAATCAAATTTGATGAATCTTTCTAGAACAGTATAATACACAAATTGCTTGCATTTCATCATCGATATATGCCATGAATATTTTGTGATGAAAATTCCAAGGGAACTGCCCCCCCCCCCATTAAATAATGTCGATAAAGTATTCTTATATGCGATTCATGTTTTAACATATAAATAGAGAGGGATATATATAGGAAAGTGATTATATCTTATATTTTGTTTAGCGCATAAAATTACACTCTGCTTAGTTGATGTGATATTATGTCTGTAGAATCTAGAAATGTTGCATATATATGCCATAAGTTTAGAAACAATGTATCAATGTTTTGTTTTGTTTGTTTATTTGTTTTTGGGGTTGTTTTTTTTTTGTTTTTTTTGTATTATGCATTAATGATTTTATTAACCTTTTCTGAATCTGATGTGTTAATCGGTAACAGAGTTAAGAAAACAGGAGAGAAAATTTATATGTTTATTTCAATGGCTGTTTTACAAACAAATTTTGAATGACAGTTTAGAACATATAAGAATGCATTATGTTCGTTAGAGTTATGGTGTTGAAAAGAGCAGCACTGGTTGATTATATTTATACTACGTAGATAATACATTTCTTTAACTAAAAGAATTACATTTTGTCAGGAAGTATAATTGTATGCATGTATTGATGGAAACAGCAATACAGAAACTGCTGTCCCTAATGACGACAGCCACTCTTAAAATGATACACATTTCACACACATAAACTAACAGAAAGGAAACAAAATAGATATAAATGAATATTACTGGTTTCAACACATTCATTTGGGACACACACACACACACACACACACACACACACACACACACATATATATATATATATATATATATATATATATATATATATATATATATACTTTTATATATTTTTTTAAATTTTAAATAACAATCCTAAAAGAAAATATTTTACAAACATATCTAAAGAAGAATTAAATTCATTGCGTACTTTAGCACAAGACGAAAGTATTATTATTAAAAAAGCTGATAAGTCTAGCACCATAGTAATAATGAATAAGGAGGATTATATTAAAGAAGTAGAAAGACAATTAAATGATGAAGTATATTATGCAAAACTTTCCTATAATCCTTCTGAAGAAATTAAAGCAAAAATAAGCAAATGTATTAA
>JAECUM010040677.1:0-10783 GCA_016617855.1 Megalonaias nervosa
ACACACACACACACACACACACACACACACACACACACACACACACACACACACACACACACACACACACACACACACACACACACACACATATATACTATCCACACCAACGGACGAGAATGCATAAAACACACACCTATTTACTATCCTCACCAACGAACGCGAAAGCATAAAACACACACACATATATTATCCACACCAACGAACGCGAAAGCATAAAACACACACACATATACTATCCAAACCAACGTACGAGAATGCATAAAACACACACCTATTTACTATCCACACCAACGAATGAGAAAGCATAAAACATACACCTATTTACTATCCACACCAACGAACGCGAATGCATAAACACACACCTATTTACTATCCACACCAACGAACGAGAATGCATAAAACACACACACCATATTTACTATCCTCACCAACGAACGAGAATGCATTAAACATACACACTATACTATCCTCACAAACGAATGCGAACGCACACACACACAAACACACACACACACACACACACACACACACACACGTCAGTAAAGAAGTGAGTGTTTATAGTCACACTACTTCACATTCACACCAATTGGCAAATTGAATAGTGTCTCTTTTCCAGCGATCTGGATAGCCCTGAGAAGGGCTGTTTTTCTAATTCTAAATGCACCTGGTTAATGGTGACACCTTCCACACATACAACGTCTGCTCAAGTCATTCTCCCAATTGATTTGTCTTGTTGGAAGTGCAGAGGGGGGTTGACTGGCTTCATCATCCCAGTTTTCACTCTGAGGGATGGTGAAGACTTCCCTCTGTCTTCTATTCTGCAGCCGGGGATGATGTTGCTGATGCTGCGGCTCCCACTCTTGCCGCTGTCTCTCCAACTCCTCCATAATCTCCTCCCAGTTTTCCATCTGGGGGACAGCGACTATTGGTACTGGTGGTAGTGGTTGTGGTTGTGGCTGTAGCTGGCGCGGAGCTGGTAGTGCCTGTGGAGGTGTCCTCACCTCAGGCTTCACCTCACACTTAGACCTCATTATGAGGTGTGGGAGGATCCTTTCCTTCTCTCTTTCCTCTTTTTCCTCTTCTCTTCCTCCTCTTTTATTCTGGATTCCTCCTGTATTGCCACCTTAGTCAGCTCTAAAATATGTCTGCCATACTCCAGGTACATTTGGAGTTCCAACAATTTACTTATTCTGCTCATTCTTTATAGTTGTCTCGTTGACGATGGGTAGCCAGACTGACGAGTGCTCTGATTATATTCCTGGTGCACGAACGTGAAGGAAAACATCCCCTAACACCAAAACTTACCATCACATCAAACGCGCGGACCTAAAAGAACCACTCATGTTGACTTTTTTACTTTTTACTTACAAACACAGACATGCACGATTTGACAAGACAGAAAACAAAGGGTGGATTTTTTACTGACAAAAGAAACGAAGTGCTTATAGACACACTTCTATTTTTTTTTAAAGACACAAACACAAATTTGTTTTGGCAAATTGAATTAGTATGTCTTTTCTAGAGTATTGGGGTAGCCCTGAAAAGGGCTGTTTTTTGTTGACGGGGAGTGATGGCAATCTTTTTTTACTGTCTAAGATTGCGTCCCCGTCTGGCGGCAGGCTTTCCTATACGATACGGTCTGCTTCTGCGGAAAGAGAAGGAGAACTCTTTGGTGTCCACACGGCAGTCGACAAAACCTCTGTCTGGTTCTTGCTGCTGCTGCTGTTGCTGCTGTTGTTGTTGCTGTTCTCTCTGCTTCTGAAGTATGTACTTCTCTGTCCATTCTTCTTGTTCTTTCTTGATTTCCTCTCTGAAGACCTCTTCTATCAGGTCTTGGGCTATGGCTAACATCCTGACATTCTCTATCTCTTCAGGCTTAGGTATCAGGTTTAGCCTAACACGATGTAAATTGACGTAAGCTTCGTTCAGCTTGGCTAATCTGGAAGGCATCTTCATAGGTTGACGAGTCAACAGTGGATGACCAGACTGGAGACCAACCCGCTTTATATGGTTCAAACGCGGACGCGATAGAAAACATCTCTACTCGGTTTTATTGTCGGAACGTTATGATAGCGAATGTCATGGTGAGAGATAGAAAGTCAAAGAGCAGATATTCACAGTGCTTTTTCAAAACAAACGACAGACACATTTTTTCCAAACCCCACATTTTTTATTCAACCAACAACTAACCACTAACAAGTAACAATAACATCAAACAAATTATTTTTGACAAGGTTGACAACGTTGTGAAATCATGTGAGATTTCCATTGATGGAAGTCATGGGGCCATTGATGTACACTACGTTTCCTAGCTAAAGACAAAAGATAACTATAATGGTCACAAAACCATCAATCTACTTTCTCATCGTTTCTAGAAGAGTGACGATCAAAATAAGTCACTAAATGTTTTAAAGGATATCCAAGACTGCGTTGATGAAGAAAATACACACAATACACACCATGGAATATGTGCCTTGTAATTTCACATTATTGAATCGTGTCGTCTGGGCATTTCTTCTCATAAAGTCAATGATATCGTCTTCCAAAGGGGGTAATCCATACGAATCAAAATATTCCACGCAGTCCTCTTGATGGAAGTAGACGGCAAACCAGTGAATTCCTGGGAGATGACTTTCGTCCGTGTTGATGACATAAGCTTGATGGTCTTTAGGTTTGCGATGAGGTAGTTCATCTTTAGCGCACACGACAGGATTCTAAGAAGCAGTATACGAACTGTTGTTCAAAAGGTAATAAAGTTCCCAGGTATCCATTTTTTTGCTGTTGTTGTTTTTTTGTTTTTTTGTTTTTTTTTCACAGGTAATGATAAATCATCAATTCAATTCTGACTTTCTGTTTGAAACGCTCTGTCAAGTAGCCGTTTCTACGCCTTGTCTCCCAACTCTGGGCTAAGAGAGATTCGATGCGATAGATCTCTAGAGTAGTCAATGGAGGGCAGGAATGATCACGCAAGCCTTTATAACACTCATGCAACACTGCTTCTTCTGAAATGAGACTCCAAGCTTCGTCCAGATACTCGTCCAATTTTTCTTCTTGACTCATCATCAGATATTTATCGTGTTGAATTTGACTGGGATGATCGTTTTGACATCCATAACAATCTCTCTTGGTCAATTCCGTAATTTTATCCGCCAGGTGTTTAGCAAAACAGGACACTAAATGTTGTTCTTGTTCTGTCCATCTGGACATGACCACTACCTCGTCCTCTTTGTCTAGGTCTTGGGGTTCTGTTTTCGCGCTATCCTCCCATTCCATTTCCAAAGATTCTCTACAGTTCAGTGAGGGATTGGAGTCTTCCATTGTTTCTAATAGTCTAGAATGACTTCTCTCAAACTGTTGATTTCAATGGTATTATCGAATTCGGCATACAAGATGACGTTGACCGGCTCAGTGAGAGCTTCTGCAAACTGATGTTCCACACGCAGTTGACCAGATTTTATAGGGTGGAAATGTCCCTCGTCGCTGCCTTGGTCTGGAGAGAAATCAAAGGCCCACAAAGTGTAACCTCCTACATAATCTTCGTACGAAATGCCGTGACTGGTGTTGGTTCCTAGTTGTCCGGTAGCTTCGTACAGGGACAAGTACGATCTCAAGTAATTCTTCTGGACAAAGTTAGGTTCGAAGGGTCTGGTACACAAGGTCTTGCCATCGCGACTGACTTCAATTTTGGACACTCTGTAGTGCTTAAACTGGAAAGGATTTTGATCGTGGGCTCCGTTGAGGGCTGCGTTGCTGACGATGCCAACAATTAAACGTTTGGGTAACTGTCCTTGGAACAGATGATCTTCGATCTTGGATTGGAGTCCAGCAGCAATGGTGAACGTTTTCACTTCTACACGTCGTATTGGATACTTGGCGGTCGATCTGCTCAATGTGTGACTGATGTCGTTTCCCGCTTTAGGTAACACTTCTACGCGACGCACGTAAAGTCTGGCTTCTTGGATGATGGTTTTGTACTCGTTGGCATGAGCCATCAAATGGAAAGCGACACTGCTGAGATTGAGTCTCAGGCGAATATCCACTCTGTTCAGCAAATACTTTTCTTGCAACCACATGTCCAAATGCAAACGATCCATCAGTTCTAAATTACGAACTTGCAGGATTTTCTTTCGACGGTCGTTCAAGCCTACATTGTGAGGATCGTCATCGGCTGTCAGGGGTGTGTCGTTAAACTTGTTCTCACCTGTGGTGTCAGGTTTCCAAACTACGCAAGCATCCAGATGAGTGGTCTTGGTCTCTTTTCCGTACGTCAAGAGATTTTCTAGGTACGCTCGGTAAGGGTAAGTATCCATATTACTGCTGATCAGTTTGTTATTTAAGTGCAAATCCACTTCGCTGAACAAATAATGCATGAAATTGTTAACGGGAGCTACTCTAGCATCGTCTCCCGGATTGGTGTTGTCTGTTTTGATCACTTTGAGTTTCAGATACAAGTAACTGCTATTCAGATCGATGCAATCTTCGGGTTGTCCTTTGATTTCAAACTCGATGGGAGCTGAATCCGTCAAAGAGGAGACGGGATGAAATTCGACCTATTGGGATTCTTGCATCGTCATCATGGTGGGTGGCATGGCAAACAGATCCAGTTCCGACTTGGAACAAGCGCAAGACTCTCGGTGCATCATTTTCGCTGATTTAATAATCAAAAACGTCTAACTCTCGGACAGTTTTTCTTTTCTTAGGCTTTCTAACTATAGGGGTGTGAAGTCCTCTGAAGGGGTGTTTTCGTCGTCTTTTTCTGCCTTGTCCTTGCTGTGGCGTCAGGGAAGTAGGAATGTCTGACTCGGCATCGCCCAGGGCATTTATAGGAGTTTCTCGCCGGCCCAAAATGTCTTCACCCGTTTGGAGCAAGACATTTTTGCCTGCTCTCAAGAAAGCTTCTTTGGGGTTTTGTTTGTCAATGATGACATTTTGGAGAAATTCTTTGCCGTGCGTCAACGCGGCATCTTTCAAGGCGTGCATTCCCCGTGTCACCATCGGTTTCAAAACGGGAGCCACTGTACGAAAGGCTGATTTGAGCATATTTCCTAAACAATGTCCTCGTTGTCGAGCGACTCCTCGGTACACAGGATACATGACTGACAAATGGTTAGAGTAATCGTTTTCGAAAATGGAGTTTCACTGTGACTTTCCCTTTGGTGAATGAAATATTTTGTCCCAGATCTCCTTTTATAGTAATGTTGACAGTGTCGAAATATGACTCACTGACGGGCAAATAGTGAGGATGTCAGCAGCCGTGGCAGAATCCACTTTGAAAGGAATGACACGCAGTAACGATACGGAGGTGTCTCCCGCCACATTGTACTCCGCCACATCGGAGTACACAAAAATCAGATTCAGTCCTTGGTTCATTTCTACAGGGAATCTGAAATATTTCGCAAAATCCGAGTTACTGGTCACGGCTGATATTTCGCTTGCAATCTTGATCAACTTAGGGTCTCCACCCAAAATGTCATACAATTCAGGACAAAATATAATGGCCAAAACTTTGTCCTCTGAAAATTTAATCAGTAGGCGACGAGCTATTTTGTGGTAATCGATCGTGACACCTTTTCTGGTTTTCTCCAAGGCTTTACCAAACACGTTATTGAACCTGTCAGCAATAGCGTTCACCAAATGTTGACCACTAAAATAATAGCCTGAGAGAATTTTCAACCGATAAGTGGTTCGTTTAGTTTTGGGGTCTTGTGATTTCATAGAGTCAGCTGGACTGCTACGTTCATCCAAGTGTTGTTGCACTTGTTCGTCATGAACTTCTACCGTAAAAGTGTTTTGATTTTCGATGATGTTTTTGATTTGTGTAGGGTGAATTATTTCCACTAAAGCCACTTCCCAATGGGCTTCGTGATTCAATTGGATGGCCTGAGGTAATGTGACCGTGTAACAGCACAAAGTGTTATTGGGAAACACCTCCATGGAACTATCACTGGGTAACGTTAAGTAAAATTGGTTGTTAATAATTCCAGAGTTCTAGTGTCCGAGGGGTCACTGGAAGTCAGAGGAGTGTCTAAAAGAGGATGGTTAGGGTGACTGTTGAATGGGGGACTGACGTTAGACGCAAGGCTCCCGTTGTTGTTGTTTCCGTTAGAGGGATATTTCAGAGACTGATTGGGAAGAAGGTAACCAATGCAACTGCTAAGTAAAATAGACCACAATTGTTTGTCTCCTTGTTGCAAACTCAAATTGGCAATGGCAGCACCGATGACACAATACACCGCAAAGATTTGGCAGAAAAAGACGATTTGCGTTTTAGGCACACGTTCTCCACACCACACCGACAAGGGTTGCTTTTGTAGATCTTGCAGAGAAGAACTGGGGGAAGGAGTGGTTACTGCAGTAGCTGAGGCTGTGTTGAAGGGCATGATGATCACTTCTTTTTATAGTCGATGAGTTGCGAAGCGTCGATCCAAGAGTCAAAACTCGGCGGATATCCTTTCCAACGTACTTTGACGTCTTTGACACGTCGTTTTCCCACTTTTCGGGTTCTTCAATCGAGAATGGTTTCGATCTCGTACACGTCGTCTTCTTGTTTGGTCACACGTTGTAACTCGGGCAAGTAAAACGTTCCTTTTAACACTTCCCCGTTCATGTCTTCCAATTTATAGACGGGAGGATAACGGCCACGCACTCGTTTGGTGACACGAAACAATTCAGTGGTCCAGTTGGGTAAGTAACCTTTGTCGAAGGTGCGTTTGCTTTTGCCAATGCGTTCCCAATCTCCTGATGCCGACACTCCACCTTTCTTGGGGACAGCCACTGTTGGGGACGTACCAAACAGGCGCTCGAAGACGGTCACTTCGTTGTCAGGAGCCACTTCTTGGGGGGCACGCCCAATGCTCCGATGGTAAGATTGATTGTACGATTGGACGAGGTGTGGCAAGACGTCGATGTACTTGAGAGTGTGTTGATGTGTAAAATATTTCCACATGCGTTCTTTCAAGGTGCGTTGAAAACGTTCCACGATGCTAGCTTTGGTTTCGGGATTCTCGGTGGTGAAAAAATGAATGTCACGTTTCTTCAATTCTTTTTGGAAGCTTGGTTCAGAAATTCGGTGCCTTTGTCAGTTTGCCATCGAAGAGGGTGACGCCCACTTTGATTCAACACCAGTTTGAGGGCTTGCACTAACTCACTGCTCGATTTGGAAGTCAATGGCATGACGCAGGCAAATTTGGAAAAGACGTCGATGACACAAAACCAATATTTGTAACCACGATTGTAGGTGGTCAAATCAGAGACATAGGCTAAATCGGCTTGCCATTGATGATAGAAGCTTTCCACTCGGGTGCGACTTCTCTAAAATTTTCGTCGAATGGGTTTGTGTAAGGTGTACGTGGCTTGTTCTTGTAACAAGTGTTGCACTTGAAGTAAACGGACACTTTTCAGTCGATTTTTGGCAGCACGATACAATTTCTGAACTCCTCCGTAACCTGCAGGATGGGATGGATTGTAGTAAATGCTGGCTAACACCTTCTCCATTTTTAATAAGTGATCCACTCTTCACTGATGCTCCTCTTTTCTTCGTGTGGTATTTTCTTGGATTGTAATGCTTTACGTGTCCGACGAGCGATTGGTGTCGAGGAGGAAGATGTCTGAACTGGGGTAATCAGTTCTTGTTTCACTTCTGGTTTCCCTTCTTTCTTTTTCTTTTCTGAGGAAGAAGGGGTAGCCATCATCTTTTTAATCCAACCAATTCTGGATGTAGGTGGTGTTGTTAACTTGTATACTTTTTTCTGGTGGAGTTTGAAGCTCTTCTTCTTTTTCTGTCTTGATCACTGGGACTTGTGGTGGTGAACACTCTGTCTTGATTTCTGGAGCTAGAGGTGGTGGTGGTGGTGATGGACTTTTCATCAAGGCCTTAAAATCTTTCAGAGTGGGTAGAGCTGTTGCGTCTAAAGCTTTCTGGTGAAAGAGTTGCAGTCGTTGCAACAATTGACCGTAATGTTGAGATTTTTCCGTTTCTGACAAATCGCTGCGATCCATCAATGATTGCAGTTCGTGTTGTAACTGGGACATCTCGGTCAGATGAGGATTCGGAAGTAAATGCGGGGTTCGTTGTTCTTGCCAACGATGATATTCCATCCATCGTTTGTAAGGTACTAAAGCCAGTTCTCGTCCTTCCATCGGATTGTAAGGATCACGTCTGAGATCTTTTGACTCCAAAGGTCCCTTTTATCTTCTTGGATCTTTTCATCTTCATCCTCCCAGGATGTTTCCCAATAGACCTTTCAGCAAGGGTCCTCCTATTGTTCCCATTCCTCCTTTCAGTACGTGGCCTCCTATTGTGCCCATTACTCCTTTCAGTAACACGGGTATAAAGGGCAAAATTCCTTCGCGTTGCACCAATATCTTTTTCTTTTGACCAATGGGTATTTTCTTTTGGACCATTTGGTGAAGAAAGTGTCGATGTTTGGCTAAGCATTCTTTCTGGTGTTTAGACAAAGGTATTGTGCCTTTTAAGACATTCAGACAACATTCGCACACGGTATCGATGACGTCTTTGGAGGCAGTTTGAATGAGTTTTTTTCGCATGGGTGGAGGAGCTTTGGACAGGACGGACAACATGTCCCAATGTTTGGCTAAACGAGGTGGCGGTCCCTTCCTTTTCTTTCCTTTGGGGGCAGAAGAGGAATGTCCTTTTTGGGGTGACATCTTTCTCGGTTGGTTCGTTGGTTCCGTGGCACACAGCAAAAAATACACTTACGTCGATGCCTTGTCACACGGTCTTTTATCCTTTTTGGGGGGACTATCGCTTCGTCATAAAGGTGACGATGTGTTTTCCAAAATCGCCAAAGAATCCTCCTCTTTGGTGGCTCCTCTTTTTCTTTGGACGAGTGTATCTTTTCTGGGGGTGACGTCTATGTTTGACTAAGCGTTTTCTCGGATGATGATATTGTCTTTTTCTTTTTCCTTTCTGGACAGGAGAAAGACAATGAGGAGACATCTTTTGGTGCACAACATACACTGAAGTCTATGACTCGACATGCATCCTTTTATCTTATTGTTTCTTTAGGAACTTGTTCTCTAACTTTGTGGCGAAATTAGCTACTAACTTATCCATATCAAAGTAAAATCCTCCTCTTTGGTGGCTTCTCCTTTTTTCTTTGGACGAATGTGTCTTTTCAGAGGGTGACGTCGATGTTTGGCTAAGCGCATTTTAGGATGACGTGACTGTCCTTTTCGTTTTCCTTTTCCTTTTTGGACCAAAGAAGGAACACGATGGTAACGGTGTGTACTTCTTGGAGGGGACATCTTTGGGCGTTTAGCAGCACAAAAACACTGATCCGTATTGTTTGCCTCAGGTCTTTTTATACTGGAATGCGTCGCCACTGATTGTCTTTACGTCGTATCAACTTGATGACAGGCAACACACGTAGTGGAGGAGTTCGCAACGGACTAAATCGGGACAGTTCTTGCTTGGACAAATCCAGTAAACTCTGTAACACACCAGTTCTCTCTTGGACTTTGATTTTGGGGGCAGGTACTTTGTGAGCAGTAGCCACTGCCGCTAAATAGTAAGAGGGTGTCACCGCTGGAGGAGCAGTTTTTGGAGACGCTCTCTTGCGGGTAGAAGGTGTTTTCTGTGGACTTTTCTTTTTCTTTTTCTGAGGCTGTTACCTGGTCTTGACACTGTTGCTCTTTTTCTTTTTCTTCTGGGTACGTTTGGGGGTGACTTTTTTTCTTCGGGAAGACTTGGGGAGCATTAGGATCCCATTTTAAGAGGGAACGAATGATGACACCTCCTAGAAAACCGCTTCCTCCAGGTTTCAAAATGATTTGCTTTTTGGTTTGAGTGTCAATGCGGGGATCAGCCAGTTGCGTCAAGACTACTTTATTTCTCTCAAAAAAACGTTTGGTTTGATGTGGAATCTGAATGATACCTTGCAGTAATTGGCGTACTGTCACCTTAAACCATTGTAAGACTTCTTTGAGACTAGCTTCTAAGACACTAGCACGTATTTGTGGATTTGTTTCGCGACTGATACCGTACAAGGCACGAATCAATTTAATGGGAAGATGAGACTGAAGGGACGTCATGTTGACCATATGTGAGACAGAGCCAAAGTGACCGAGGTTTTTAGAGACTTTGTTTTGGTGATTGTGATTTACCCGACGAAGTGGACGTGTACACGACAGGCCCTCCGTCTTGGCGCCAGTGGTGAAACAGATGGGTACGAAATCGCAAATAATCGCGAGTGGTGGGTTTTAAATCCACGAGTACATAAGCGTGTGGGGTTTGAGTGGCATCGTCGTACGCATGAGTCAGCCAAGACGTTCCTAACTGTTTGGCTAAGACTTGTACTTGCGATTTATCTCTAGGGCTTTTCAAACAACACCACGTAATGAGCATTGAGACTGATGGTACGATGGGCTTTACTTTGTTGAAACAAATTTTGAGTGTTGTAAATGACACTGGCATTACGATGATGCCCTTTGCGAGTAAACCAGTTTAATTTCTTCTTCGTCTTCTCCTAACATGTCGTCAAAAATAACCAAATGAGTTTGACTAGGGTCAGACACGATCAGGTCGTCCTCGCCAGGAATGCCTTCCACAAAGACGATGGAATCGCCTTGACTTTATCGCAGAAGGCTGTACGCCGATTGCCACTCTTTGTAACACCACACGATGCGTTGAGGTGGACGATCGATCAAATGATGTTTATGTTCGATCAAACGTTTGACAAATTCGGTTTTTCCTGAACCGCTAGTTCCGGCAATGAGCATGTTATAGCGATGGCGAAGATACAAGGCCTCCCAACTAGTC
>JAECUM010040678.1:0-26817 GCA_016617855.1 Megalonaias nervosa
ATATTTATGGTGTGTGTGTGTGTGTGTGTGTGTGTGTGTGTGTGTATATATCTTCATGTCTTTGAATGGCAAACAATAATTTAAAAATGTCATTACTTTACATAAAAGAGTAAAGTTAATAGTATTTCATATTTGCATTAAACTCATGGTGTTTTTAAATTCCAGTATCACAGAAAATTCTGCGTCAAAAATTATACATATAGTAGTTTATTAAGTAAAGATAAATAACAAAGTATAAAAATGTAATCGGTGATCTTTAGGAATACATGTACACAATGTCATATCTTCTTAAACAAAATATAAATGCAGTGTTAGATTGCTTCAAAATACTGCAAAGAATTGTATGTGCTCCCATAATTATAGGTTACTGCATGCAGGACTTTGGGAGTGCAATATATCCATCTGACAAAACGAGTTCATATTTTCCCATACAAATGCAGTAACCTTTTTATTATATACTCATTTTCTTATTCTACCTAAGGTTTAATTATATAAACAAAAACACACTACAAGAACCAAAGTAACTGACTTTATGCTGTATTCCAAACGAAATACACAAGCCCAGATTTATCAGTACTCAACAACAATATTAATGCGCACATAACTCCCCCAGCAAAATTTGAACTTAGTCGCACGCTCGACGTCACTTTCGAAAGAAATTGTCGTTTTGGTCTACTTAATATTAAAATTTAGAGTCATATTGTGAATGAATGCGCATTGCAGCAACTTTTCTATTTAGTCTGGATGAATAGATTTTGGTATTTTTGTCGATTCTACTAAATTTTGTGATTATGGACTGCATTTATCTGTGTCAGTTCTACATGAAGTACATCTGATTTGAGCAGCTAAGGAGCACGTTTATGCCTTGTCACTTGCATGCTCTTTGTAGTGACCCAAGCAATTTTATGACCTGTCTGGTGTCTATCGCTAGCCTAAATCCGAAATATTGTTTCTTTGGGGGCGCTCACCAGTTATTATGTACTTTTGAGAGAGTGACGTATGTAAGATGAAGTTGTTTGCATTTAAAACATGCACAGTGCAGAGAATGTTGTCATACCTTTATGCTACTTTGATGTAATGTGACTGACATTTCTTTGGATATTGTACTTTTGGAAATTTTAAATGATCTTAGCACACTGCTAACTAAAATGACTGCTCCCTTGTGATCCAAAAATCAGCCTGAATTTGTCTAAGGTACACTCTCCTTAGCAGCTATTAAAAAAGGGAAAATGAATTTTGCCAGACTAGACAATACCAGCTTCTGAAAGTGCAATGAATGAATTACCAAATATATAAAATGTAAAAAAAAGTTATCGGCTCTTTTTTTTACAATTTACCTCTGAAGTTCAGGAAGTGAAAATGACCAAGTGGAGCTAGCACTTTTTTGAAAGGTGCACATCTGGAGTAAGGCCAAGCTGTATACTCTATAACCCATATTACACCCATCAATCATACACCAAAATAAAGGGAATTAAAGGTTCTTTTAACAATACCGAAGATATACAAGGTCTTTTTTAAATAGCCAGTATAACTAGTGAGGAAACCCGGGGGAATTCTTTTTCTTTAAAATTCTAATCCTATGCAAAATACGAAACTGTAGAGCGCCACCTTAAAACAAATAGAAAAATTTATGCAATTATTTTTCTTATTTTCCTATTATTATGTATGATGTTCTGAATAAAATGGTACCTTAACATTGATTGTTTGCATGAAAATAAGCTAACTATGCTTATTTTTCTCTTGCTTACATAATTTGCCATGAGGCATATTTGTGTGAGTAGTGACCTTAATTATGGGGAAATTAGAAGTCTTAGAATATAGGAATAAGGTCAACTTAAATTTAAAACTGTTGCATTAAGTAAAAGAAATATATATTGAAAACGTTTCTTTTCATTTATTTGCAATGAAATTAAAAAATAAATGATGACAAAGCAAATTTACTTTCTTCCATATTAAACAATAAGCTAATATTGTACCCTTTGACCTTTAACCTTTATGAACCTCACCTGTTCCGTCCCTTTTCAAACTGTAAAATTTATTGTTGACATCTCAGGAATAATTATGGCTACTTTCATGTTCCTGTCTATCAGAATAACACTGGTTGCTATGTTGACAAAATGCAATGCGCGTTTTTAAAATAGCTCAATTTTTATCATAAGGTGGGGGGGCTGTACCTGTTTGAGACTCTGACACTAATAAATACTGTTCTGAGAGGGGAAATACAGGAGAATTATTCAAAAGGACTGTTTTGATGCTTGCGACTTAAATATTTCAGCTATACAATCAAAATTAAATCATACAATAATAATACCTATGTGCTCTTTATGGGGGCGCTCACCAGTTTTTATTATTTTGTTCTGACCAAAAATTTCAAGAACAAGGATGCTGTGTTCTAGCTGTCATGGCAACCACATATAATTTTTAATCCCAGGTTAACCATATCAAACATAATTGCTAACTGTGTTATGTCCTATAAAAATTGGTATTGTTAGTAGTAACAGAAACAGAGGTTTCTGGCTCAGAGATCAAAAACAGAAAACATCCAAACATGTACAAAGACGACTTTTGGACACCCCTGATAGCAATATCTTCAGGATGAATACAAAATACTTTGTACTTGTTATGTGACTATTGTACGAAACGTACTTGTTTGGACCTTTTTTGTGTCTCTGATCCAGAAACACTCTCCATCTGCTACTACTGACCAATTTACACAACGATATCCGTGCTGGGTCTATGACAACTGTCCAATATTAATTACGTAAGTAACCCAGTAATCATTAACTACTGGAATGTATAATTTTAAACACTGCATATTTTCTTCGAATATAATGTGTTTAGTAATTTCTTTCATTCCCTTGATAAAAACTTCAGGAATATACTTTCTTTTGCACATTGTCAAAAACTCACTAGTAATTTCACATTTAATACTCAAATCACCAATTTCTGCTATTACATCTACTTTTTCAAATTATTTTAGTACTTTTTCGTTACTATCTTTCACGTAGACTGCTTTATTTTGTGGGATTTTTTTAAAACTCGAAATAAAAATTTCAATATTTTTTTATCCCTCAGGGTATAGATAGTTGGCATTATTTTATTTTGTTAAACAAAATTTTATACAACTTCCTCACCTATTATTAGCGTTTCAACTGTGGATATAAGAAATATTTCACAATCCTGATGATAAAGACAGAACTTTATTCTGCCGCCTACCCAACGACGACATTCGAACAAATCTTTCATTGTCATTTTATTAAGTGGATATCTTTTGTCGATGGAAAATACTTTTGACCGATCAAGATCAATGGTAAGTTTAGTATATTTTTGTTGACTTATCGAATCATGGAAATTATTCACCTTGTTGAAAATTCCTGGTTTAATTGCTCAAGATATTTGAAATATTCGCTGTTGCCAGATCTAACAAGTGAAAGTCTTAGCTTGTCAAACTTACTGAAAAATATTCCTAATGTTTCACTGTTAATTTCAACTGTCAATTGTTTACCGTCGATCATCAAATAATTAATCTTGCTATTGCTGCTATTTGTCACTGTTATTTTTCAAACAATATTTCTTACTTTTAGACAACATTTCATACACTATCATTACTTTAATCAGAAAAGATAATATCAAGGACAGATTTGTCTATAACGACTTTATCGTTAACGACTTTGTCGATATATGAGACGATAAAATAAAGTATAGATTTGTCGCTCTCGAATTTGTCGCCCGCTACTTTATAATCGCCAAGTGCAAACGTATCTATTCCGTTTTCACAATAACGTTTGTCATCAAAATTACTTAATCCACGTTTGATAATAACGTCTGTTTCGAGTTTGTGATGATTTGTTCGAACAGCCATCAAGCGCATACTTAAAATCATCAAACTCAATAAATATTTTTACAAAATCACGAGAAAAATCTTTTGCTTTTTTGTTACTTTATTATTATCCAACAATACAGCGTACATTTTACTACGCAATCCAATAAAATATTTGATGATAAGCAAATTCATTTCGTTTTTAAACTTACCAATAACTATTTTGTTTATATCATCATGAAATTTACTGTCACGAGGATAATCTGACAAATCAAACAGATGTCGGTTATCAAAGATATCTTGATAGAAGTCCTCATTAGCGCAATCATTGTCATCTATTTCATAAACAAGAGAGTCAGTATCGGTAAACAATAATTTCCTTGACGGCCACTGCTTCTTAACAAAATTATAATGAAAATCGTACATGAGCCACTTTGACAAATCAAGTACAGAAGCTCCAACGTAAATTGGTTTGTTCAGCTTCAAATTTGTTTTTCTTCATTGTATCGCGACAAGGTTTTCATTAAATATTTTCATGCTGACAAAATCATCGTCCGATACAAGTTTGTTTCGGCGGTTGATATCATTGACGAGTTCAATGTTTACTAGCTTTCTAATATTTTCCATCGTTTTTCCAAAGACAGAGTTATTCATAAGCTTAAAGAAGTTCTTCTCGAAAAGAGTTTTCGCTACAGCTCTCCTTGAAGTGTTTGAGCTAATATAACCTCTCAGCCACGGTGACTGATTGAATTTTAGCACACGATAAACTTTCATTAACACAAGACCAGCATATACTGCTTGTTTTAGGTTTTTATAATGCAAAACATAATTTCGCTTGTCAAGTAAATTTGGCACAAGCTTACCTACCAAAGAATTTTTTCGGTGATGCCATTGCTTGTTGTTCATGAGATAACAAACTATAGTCGATTATCATCGATTCCGCACAGAACGGATAATCATTATGCAAACTGTGCAAAGAAGCAGGATAATCAAGATCAACTTCAACAAAATACGAAACATCGTCAGGTGTCTTTTTTTCTGTTTCTTTTAAAAATTGTTCTGGAGAGATCCAATGAAATCCATTGTAAAGCATTGGTTCCGACATTGCATAATCATAAAGGTTATTTGCGTAAAGATAAACGATGTACTTCGATGGAAGCTTAGGATTATAGTTTTTCATATATTTGTTATTTGCTTCAGAATATTTCTTTGTTATAACGCTAATACCGCCACGGATACCTTTGTTCGATAAAGTTAAACATGTCAACGTCTATTAGTAATTCTAACTTTACCTTGCTGAACTTTAGCAGAGCATCCCAAGACAACCCTGGAGCAGAATAATACCAACAAGGATCGAGTCCATAATTATTATAGCTCGCTTTTCGAAGCCTTTGAAACACATCCGCTAGCAATAACACATTCGTTTTCAAGTACAGATCATGATAATCGACAAATGTCTTCAATCAAATTCTTTCCAAATATCTTGCGCATATCTATATTTGTCGTCGGTTATATTTTAGGTTTTTAGTTGCGAATAAAATTTATCTTTGTCAGGAAAAGAAATTTCATCAAATTCACTCCAATCGTTGAGATATTCGTAAGGAAATACTCCTTTATTTGAGTAAACTTGCTTTATTACCAAAACAATCTTGTAGGTTATAAAACTCTACAGCCTTTTACCAGCTCGTCTACGATGCTGCCATAAACTACAGGTTGTTGATAAAACGCAACTTATCTAAAGTAACCGACATATACTTTTCAAAATTATTTGGAATACACTTGATTGTATTATCAAGTTTAAGCGTGACTTTATTTCAGGATCGCCAAAAGCTCTACAATAATATGGTTGTCATATCCTCGGAAATTGTGATGAACAACCGAAATAAAATCTGGCGCATGAAACTTTAGATTACATTTATCGTGAGTCGCTCCGCGATACTGTCCGGTCAAATGGCAATGATCATGTATTTTTTTGCTTTCAGGTGCGGGCGCTGAATGTGTATCAACAGCTTGTTCACAAATACGACAAAATATTGCTTGCTCGTGATTCCTTTCCTGTTGAACCGTCAATTTTACCATTGGAGTGGTCTTTCTTAATAAATTAAAAATATCATCAACTTCACTAATTAACAGCTGGATTAGGACCATGATATATTTTAATCGGTTTGGATAAACTTAAATGAACGCAACAAACTATTTTGTACGCAACTCTGCATGGAACATGGCTTCGCGTTTTTCTTGTACTTGATTGGTTAGGAATATTTTCTACACCAAGTACAGGCTGAAGTAAACACTCAAAATCAGCGTAGATAACTAAAGGCACATTTATCTTGTGTTTGTGATTGACAAACCTAAGATTGTTTTCTTTCTCGCCTGGCATAGTTATTCGTTGTACATCAGAACAATATTGTAGATGCTGCTGAAGTTTGATATCGTCAGAACAACCGTGCAAACAACGATAGGAAAAATATTTTTTATTTTTGTGTTTGCTGTACTGCCTCCCAACAAGTCTATTGAAGTTTTTGATCCATACGTAATGAGTGTTATAAAACAGCAGGTTTATTGTTGATTGTGAGGCTGTTTCAGAAATATATCTCGGATAGACGTTTTCATGTTCGTCAAGGTCAAATACGTTGACAGAAATATTATTTTACTTCTCAGACTTTGGTATTTGCAACTGGAAAGTCGAGACCAATGAAATTTAATTTTGAAACATGACTGAAATATTTGTCAACACGAAACTGAAATATTTGTCAACATCGCAGAAAGAATGGCCCACCTTAGGCATTTGTTCAAAGTTTTTGAGATTGATGCAGCATTTTTTTTTTTCTGCGGCAGGTCAATGTATGAACTACCTCGAAGTACGTCATATTTCATCGTATGAAACAGAATTTCAGTAATCATCTCAAACATCAAACCTGAACCTGATTCGGTAAATTCTTCTATTTTCTTCCAAATTTTCTGGTGTATTTTTATCGGTGAGCAGGTCAAGATTAGTTCCTGGTAAAACACACTTTGATTTTGTGCTGATGAAAGGATCAGCAATTTCTTCATCAGTATCATCTCCGGAAACGTATAATTTTGATAATATAACGTGGTATTACACTAGGATCTTCAAACCATTGTGCAAATCAAGTTCACGTTTTATTGTTGGTTCTAGCAGATGAAAAGGTTTGTAGAGTTAAAATTTACCAGAACGGTTTGTTTATCAAAACTATAGCTATTGTCAAAACCAGCAAAAGCAGTAGCAATTTTTGCTGGTTCTCATATTAGGCTCTTTTTAGCAATATCACGTAACTTTAGCATTGTATTATAGTACTGTTTACAAATCTCTAACTGCGTCACATGCAATTAAACAAATAGATTGCTTATTGTATAATGACACAACATTTAATAATGACAAGCGCAAACGAGCATAAGTACTACTACGTACATCCAAGATATAACATGTACGCTGGAAATATGCTAGGATCGGTGATACACATCAAATACGGAGAGCCATTTGGTAAGGCAACTCCGGCTGGTTATAAGATTAGGGTAAAATCAGAAAATGATACTGATCGTACGGAAATGTTCATGAAAGATTTCATCTACTCGTTGTTTTGCGGAGACATTCCAGAAGGACAGCGAGTGTATCATGTTAACGGTTCAATTGCCGATGATAGTATTGGAAATCTTGTTTACAGGATGAATTTTAGCCATATCCAGTATTTGATATTTACGAAGCAAATGATCAAGGAATAATCAGACAAACTAAAAAACAAAAATATCATTAGGAAATATTATCAATAGCGGATATTTGCAGGTTCGTGTTAGGGGAAATGATACACTTTAATATTTTCGTTATTCTCACAGAATCATTTTCGAGGTTTCTAATGGACCAGTTCCGCAGAACATTTGTCCTGGGCTTGTGATTAATCATATTAACAACATCAAGACAGATAATCGTCTAGAAAACCTTGAGCTGGTTACTGAAAAAGAAAATGTGATGAAATGTAAAGGTGAAGGAGTTAACTTTAGATTACTAGCAAAATCTGTTGTTTCATTTAATCTTGAAACAAACGAGGAAAATAAAATTTCCTTCAATAATTTCGGCTGCTCGATATTTTAACATTGTTCATGTGTCTGTAAAGTTTGCTGCAGATGGTAGAAAAAGATCAGCATATTCAAAAAAATACAAAAACAGTATCATTTTTAGATACAATAACTAAGCTTTATTTAGTATTTTGCTTAGTTCTTCTTGACTAATGCAATTAAGAAACCACAACATTATTAAGATTCTGTCATATGTAACATCAATAACTGCGACTTCTCGCAGTTTCACTTTTACTGCCGCTGTAAGAAGAATTTTGTCATTGTTTCCGTAGGTCAATATTAAGATAACAGAGATATCTTTTTTCCTGGCTCTGGAAAACATTTTCTTATTGCATGTTCAAGTTCAAAACGATTGAAGATTCTTGCTTTTCGTGAAGTCTAACGTTGTTCATTATTATTGTAATAAATTAGACAATATTTTATTATAATACGAACAGGATTGAAAGATTCGCTCTTATTTACCACACACCAAATGAAGTTGTTGAAAAAAAATCATACCCCAGAGACTCCGTCATGGTCAGAGCCAGAACCAATTGTTGAAAACACTTTGAGTGATGACGATAACGATAACAGCGAAATTGTGACTGTTGTCCATAAAAACTGGCTGATACAATGTCAAGTATCACATTGCCAAAAAAATATTGAAATTCGAATCTAGTGTTGCGGAATATCAATTATTCTGGCAATTGATAAAGCCGTTTATGAACAACATCTTCAGCTTGATGTCGATGATAACGTCAGATTGAAAATATTTTTGATATTGTTATGCAATCCTGTAAAGTGTAAATCGGTCTTACTCAAATACGAGGAAATTTACAGAAACATTACTTCGCAATACTGCTAGTTGGTATCCAACTATTAAACTTGTCGCTGTAACCGCGCCACTTGACAAGACTTTTATTGCCACGTTTTCTGATTACTCTTTCGATAGCAAATACATCTTGATCTGTCTTTTGTAATTCCTGTTCGTAAAAGCTACCAATTACTGGTTCGCCTGACAAATCTTTTAGTGCGTACGTTACGGGAATTGTCATTAAAACTTTATCAACGACAAATACTTCTTCAGCCCAGTTTGGGGTAAATCCTTTTTCAAATACGTTTTTGTCAGAGAAATTCTGACTTTGTTTCCGACCTTAAATTTATGTTACCAGTACATATTTTCGTTTGCTAATATCGGATTTTTTATTTCATCATTTGGTGACATTTTGATCGCTTTGTAATCAGATACTATCCTTTGCAAATCATTGATATATATCTGTGTTTATAGTTGTCAGATGTTTGAGGGTTATTTCGTTTAGTGTACGATTAAATCGTTCAACAATAACGCTCTTTCCCTCATTTCTCGTAACATACTTTTAATGTTATCTTGCGCTAGAAACTGTTCAAATTCTTTTCTAAAAAAAAAAACCACTCTGCGCCATGGTCAGTCCAAATTTTATGGTTTTCTTTCCATGCTAACGATAATTTGATTTAATGCATCAGTTATTGATGTTCCTGTTTTATCGGCAACAGGTATACTGAACGCGTATTTGCTTAAAATATAAATAACATTAAACAAATATTTCTTATTATCATTAAACTGAGCAATATTTGACATATCTACTACATCTATCGCCCAGATATCGTCAACGGCATTCGCGACAACCTTACGTCGCGGAAAATTTTTCAGTTGCAAACTCATGCATAGCAGGCGCAAGCGTTGCAGTATCATCATAAAATTCTGTTCCAAGACCTAACTTATATTTTGTTCCAATTAATCCTTGCACTAGTTTTCGGTCAATACGTTCTCGTAGCCTGTGAAACAGGCCGCCGCTTGGTTTCATATCAGGTAATTCTTTTAGCATTGTTTTATCACAACCTGCTTTATCTTGTTCGTTATTACGATAACAGATATCGTGACGTATTGCTATCGCAACAACTTGATTGTAAGGCTCCTTTTCGACAAGATTATCTAGCGGACTATTGAACCCGATATATTTGTGGCCGGGCAATGTCCAGCCTCCTCTACCAATAAGTTTGTGGATGCCGATGCCCCCACCTGCTCGCATGTGGGCGATTACTTCTCGGCGATTGTAGGATTTACAATATGTAACAATAAAATCTTGTTCGATACAAAGATTCTTGTCACAATTACAATTACATGCCGCACTTTTCGTTGTTTTATTTTTTAATCATCGACAATAATAACTCCTCTGACGTTGTCAGGGGAACTATATCTATTCCGTTTCCCAGCGACGGAGTCGCCGCTACTTGTTTGAGGAACATACTTTTCTTTTTACCTCAAATAGCACAGATACTTTTTAACATTATTCTATTGTTTTTTGCTTTTTCTGTGTTTTTGTTTATGTTGGGTGTTTCAGTTTTGCACTTGAGACAATATGTTGTCATTTTTTTTTTAATATTCGATTGTCACACAGAATTAATCGCGGGCGATATTAATTGCCAGGTTATCTTGTCCATACTTCTGTATTTGTCAAACTGTAAAAGAAACCTGAGAAAGTTAGAGTCCGACGCCTTTGGCGTTGCCGCCATCTACCGGACAAACATAACACAGTAATATCCACAAGCAGACGTTCCATCGGCTGTAGTTAGTCAGAAGAATAATATATTTTTGCGAGGTTTTTTTTCTGATGTATTTCTTAATGACATCACTTGGTGAAGTCCAAAGGAATCAAAATAATTGTCATTGTAAACAGTTACCCAGTGAATGCCGGATCCATCATTGAAATCTTGTATATTAATTACACACGAGCCACCTACTGGTGTTCTGGATAATTCATCTTTGGAATACACTCCGTGAAATTATTTTACTGATTTTAGTTTGAATAATATTTCAATATTTCAAAGTTGCTTAACGCAGGCGATTTTGTCGCCATCGGTGTTTTTGACGTTAACGTCTGGTTCCCGGCAACATTAATCCACGGCCAATTCCGAGCAGGTTTGGAAGTAGACTGCCGGCTAGCCCTGCTAAACATGGAGCAATAGGAATAATTCCTCCTTGTTTCATTTTTCGTGTTGTTAAACTCGGCTTTGCCGACGTTCTCTTTTTGTTGTTGTCCTTTTTTTAGTTGACCGCTTTGCGTTTGGCATTTTTATTTTTATTTGCTAGACAAAAGTTAAAGTTCAACGCCTCCGTCTCCGGCAACCTCTTTTTAGTTGCTCCTGATACTGCTCCTGATGCTGCTGCTACTCTTAGTGTTCCTAGTACCGGAATTAGTTTAGGTAATACCGTTCTGGCTATCGTGGCAAATGCTGGTCCAAGAAATTCACATCGTTTTACTATCTCCGTTTTTTGCGCAACAGACAGATTAAGAACAAACGGTTTACCTCGATTGAGTTTATTGTTTTTGTTGTTGTGTTAACATTTGTTTTGTTGCAGTTCCAGTTGTGCTGGTTAGCGGCGTTTATTAACTGCTGCAGTTTCTTCATTTGCCCTGGAGTCAGTTATATTTCTTTTGTAGTATATTTCGTTGTCATCATTGTTTATATTTGTTTGGTAGACAATTTTGTTTTACACTTGGAGAGTCATTCTTTCTTTGGTTGCGTCAATTGTCAAGAATCTGACAACAAGCGCGTATACGTTAAGCGCTGCTGCTGAAACTCCATTAAGAGTCCAAGTAACCTTAATATCAGCAGTTGATCGATAGCTCGTTCCGAAGACTTCGATACGTCAAAGTAAAAGATCGGGTAAATAGTTCTGAATTCCTCAACCGATATTTGGCTTCCGCAATCCGCGACTTTATACTTTTGGATTGCTTCCATCAAGTACATGTACGCTCTAGTAACGTTTCTATTAGCGTCTGCGGCAAAGTTGCATTCAATTGCTCGTTCAGGATATTGTTTCGAATTTATTCTGGCAAAGATTCGCCTAACATCAGCGTTATCAAATATGACGTTGTTTTGTAGTGGATTGTTTATCCGATCTTGCTGCTGAAACACAACAAACAAATGTCTTGGTAATTGCTCACTTGGTGATGTTGTAAGACGCCATGTGTATTCGGATGCATTTGGAATTGCAGTTTGGTATATTTTGTTTTGCTGTAGATATATTTGTTTCGTGTACGCGGTTAGCATTGTTTCAAGGTCTACTGATTTACTGATTGATGGCACAACTCGTGGCATCCACAAAGCACGTATAGAAATTACAAACTGTGCGTTGGCTCCACCAAGTCGAATCAAACAATCATTTTGTTCTGCTCGATCAAGAACAAGTGTATGTTTTAGTCCACGAAATACTTTGTCATAATCGTGGCAAAATTGTTGAAAAATCGATTATCAAATTATTGTTTGACGTGATTCTAGAAGGTAACGTATTATAGTTTGGAGTCAGCTCGAAATTGTTGGCGATTCCTCCATTTTTTGTTATTAGTTCCTCGATTGTCTTGTTAAGGTCAGTTACGTTATACGCGCCTTGTGATATTTTAAACGATACCCACGCGCCTGGATTAAACGTGAAGTTGTCGTTGATGCACATTTTTACGTTGGCTATTGCATGCCACGCCGTAGGAGAAATTAATCCGATTTCGTATTGTCGATTGGGATCAAGCTGTATTGGCGGATTTTAGTTTACACTAAAAATTTGCGTTGTCGCTTGTGGCTTGTGAAGAGTCAAGTAATAACGTTATTGATATCGTTATTTATCTTGGTAATATAAAAATCATGCTGACCATTAAATCGTGTTGACTAAGATTAAAGTTTACCGTAAAAGATCGCCATGTACAATTTCATATCCGCTTGTTGCTAATAACCCGTTTGAGCGCAGATGATCAAGTATATCCACAATTTCGTTGTCGATTTCAGTGCTAACATTGCCAGATTCTTTTGATGATATTAACAACATCAATCGGTCAACCATTTCCGCGGTTGATGTAAAAATTATCATACCTGATCCAGTCGTTTCTTTGGAGACTTTGTTTTCTAGTAATTTTTTTATCTCTTTCCGTCTCGTACTTATCAAACAGTCTTTTAAAATTCTATACTTTGGGATATTCTTTTTCTCTAGTTCTGTCTTGCTTTGATGTTTTACTTATAACATTAGCTATAATTCCGTCTCTCATTTTATTGTACAAATACGATAGTTCATCTTCTTCTTTAGCTTATTTTATTGTCTCTTCGGCTGCATTAAAAACATTATATTTTTGTTCTAAAATTTCTTGTAATTTGTCGTAGTCCTCAACTTTCCATGTTCAAATAGTTATAAGGTCATTTACCTTTTCACTTTCCAGATCAATTTTAACAAAATCATTAAGTTCAGAATCTTGTATTTTTGCCCTAGCATTTTTTTTTTAATAATTTTTTTATATATATTTAAACGGCGTTATTTTTAAGGTAATTTCAGATAATTTTCTTTGTTCCTCAAATAATTCTTTAGTTTGTTTTGCCACATCTTCTGTTAATCTCCTTTTTTCAGCAGGATTAACTGCCAATCTTGCTATTGTCTGTTGAAACGCAAGAGGACTGTTTATTAGCACGTTAAATTCTGCTTTTTGTCTGATAGGAACGGAAATGTTTCTTACAAGCTCCTCTGCAAGCTTTTTTGTTTCTTCTTTTGATCTTTCTCCAAGTAAGCCAAAAGACCTTTTTCCTGTAATTGTTTAGCTCTTCGGCAGATAGCGCTGATGTATCTGGTTGTTTGCCAAGTACAGCCTCGGTAGCAGGCCTGAAACATTTGGCAGTTTATTCTGCCGTAGCTTGTTATCCTTGACGTTCTTCTTCTACTTTCCTCTTAAATGCCTCTTGTTGAAGCAAATCTTTTTAGCAAATCAATTTTTCATTTGTCCATTGTTATTCGGTACGTTTTACAAAATTTGTTAGTGTTCTTCATTAGATCGCGGAAATCTCACACAAGATAGTTGGATCTACAACAACGAAACATCTTTGCTGGATCACTCGCTAGTTTATCAAACAAGAAAAAGTTGTATTTTGTCTTTGGTTGCTAGATGATACAGTTCAATAAATTTATATTTTGTTACGTTACCTCGTTGCTCATTTGCTATAATTCGCACATCAACATTGTCAAATCCGGGAAACAATATAAAACATCCTGTATCTCGTAATATAAACCTGTCAACGTTATAAAACTCCTGTGCAAGATAAACCGCATTACACTTTTTGTTACGTGACAATGAGAAATAAGATCGTATCTTATTCATCTCATCATTGTTTAGCGGAATATCGTCAAATACAACTATTTTATGTTCTGACGAATCAAGTTCGTTTACAGGAATCAAATCTTCAGGTTGTTTGATTAAGAATATGTCTTCGCCGATACCAAGCTCATCGCCAAGTTTATTGTTGTAATGGCTTAATAATTCGTATTTGTCCTGTTGTTGATTAATTGTATAAACATACACTCGATCGTAGTTAAAGTTGTCGTTGAGCAAAAGATTTATTAACAAATTTGTTTTACCAGATCCTGTCCTGCCAATTATTAGATAATGACAATCTGGAAATTCGTTGTTATGTTTGTGTTTTACTAATCTCCCTGTATCAAAATTTAATATTGACATTGTTATATTTGTTGGCATACGAATTTTGTCGCGCGTTAAAAATAAACAATGAGTTTTTTCATAAAATTAGGAACAACATTAACAGGCTGTGTCAGCAGACACAACAAATCTAACAACAGACGGTAAAGTTGATAAATCCACGTTTGTCAAAAAATCTGGCGATGCAATGACTGGAAACTTGTCTATGTCAAATCAGCGAGTGATCGATCTTAAAACAACATACCCACCAGTAAACGTTAACAACACACAAGCGGTAAGTTATGCTCAGCTAAAATCCGTTGACGATACAAGCTTGATAAGACAGGTGGAACAGTAACTGGAAACATTGATATGTTAAGTAAATAGATTATCGGGTTGGAAACCTCACATCCGCCAGCAAATTTGATTCAAAGTCAAGCAGTAAGTTATCTGCAGTTGAAATGCGTAGATGGAAACAAGCTTGATAAGACAGGCGGCATAGTGACTGGAAACGCTGATATGTCTGGTAAAAAGATTATTGGACTCAAACAAGATTTTCCACCAGCAAATATTAAGATAAGTCAAGCAGCAAGTTATAATCAAGTAAAATATGTATATGATGCCGCAGTAAAGGAAACAAGAGATATAATGACTGGCTATTTAACGCTGTTAAACAACGCAAAAGTAACTGGACTTTCAATAAATTCACCACCGGCTGATGACAAAGACGCAGTGAGTTATGTTCAGTTAAAATACGCACTTACTCCGTATTTAAAACTAGCTGGAGGATCAATGACAGGTTTGATAAATATGGGCGGTAATTTAATATACAATACACAACTTGACAAACACAACATTGGCCAACGATGATTAGCTGGCTAATGATAAATTTGTCAGAAGCAATTTCGTTAAACTAGACGGCGATACAATGTCTGGGACGTTAGATATGGGAGCTTAAAAATATCAACAAATTATACTGCAGTTAATCCTGCTGATCTAACCAACAAAGCGTATGTTAATTCTATTTCAGGTGGAGGCATAAAACGAACAATAAACAATGATGGATATATTCCAACGCTTTTTAAAGCAACTGATAACATAGTTGGGTTGAGGTAAGCGCATCAACACAATATCCCGGCAATAATCCAAACCATGCTCTTCTATTTAGCTCTGTTGCTGACGGCCAAGAACGGACTACCAACGGAGAAACAGCAAACTTTTGGTTAAAATTCAAATGTCCTGTTTCAGTATGTATTTGGCAATTTCATTTGCGCGGTCGATTAAATTCTAGTGTCGGACGAATCTATAACTGGCGGTTGGAAGGATCAAACGTTAATACAACCTGAGCAACATTGTACAGTACACCAAACACGTATATTTCAACAACACAATACTTTACATTTCCAACTGCGAAGACTCTTAACAAGTACTTGTATTTCGAATATACGTTGTTTCAGCAGAAAGTCCATTTCCTGGTCTGACCGCGTTTCAAATATATACGGTCGACGATCAATTTTAACCTGACATTGTAGAATAATGTCAGAATCAGCAATTATAACGGTTGCAAAAGAATTTTACGATAATGTTTTTAACCCCAACAAAATATTGTTACATTAAACGATAGTGATAAATCACAAGCAATAAACAACATCATTAATATGAAAATAAATCTAGACCTTGATTCGATAAACGATCCATCAATCCCGTTGTCAGAAAGCAAAGATAATTGTGTTCGTGTTAAACACATGCGAGGACCACAACTGAAAGACGCAATAAAAATTTTTGATTAAATAAGCAAATATTGTCATCCTGATGATTGCCAAAAAGAACAAGTGCAAGTTGAAATCTTGCTAAGAAAAATATTGCTCGAGCTTAATAAGGAAAATACAGATACAATAATTCAATCTGATTTGATAAAAGCTCGAGCGTGTGGTGAAAGAAAACAAGAAGAAGCAAAAAAAAAAAAAAACAATAATCATGGTAGACTTAACAAACTGGCGGGAGAAAAAATAAAAATATTGAGAATAAACAAAGAGTTAAACGATAGTTTTTCAAAACGAAATATTTTTTAAACATCTTGGTATGTATTACAACGATAAGCAAACATTACTTAAAGTTATTGGTGATATATCAACAGATGTAACGTTAATAATAAAAGCGTACTCGAACGCAGTTATAACAATGTTACGTATGATACCAGAATTTGATCCAATTATTGTTAAGAAATCGCTGAAGATAATCGAACATCTTAACGAGCAAGTTCATGAATATGATATTCTTGGTCGAGTAACGTTTCTCAACGAATTTAAATCATCAAGTTTGCAAGTACAATTTGATTCTTACTACGATATCAGAGAAGCAGATGATGTTCCACTGTCATCACTCCAACGCTCTAGACAATTGCCAATACGAGATCATTACACCGAAGTTGAGAAAACATTCGCACAAGGCTGCAGAGAACTATTGAAAGAAGTAAGTATATTTGTTGCGCAAGTTATATCAAATAGAAACGAGCCCTGGCGAGTAATGCTGCAAAATTTAATAGTAGCATACCCAATTATCAGACAATATTTTGTTCTCAAAAATTTTACGTTGGATCAAATCAGCTGGGTACTCGGGTTTATAGATAAAACAGAAGGCGAATACAACCGTTTGGTAAATGAAACAAGTTTGTATGAGCGTGAAGTGGGAAGCGTGTTTAATTCCTACAGCTGGTTAAAGAAAATGAAGTATTAACTGTTGAAAAATATAAAAATACCTCGTCAGATGTTTATGAAAAGTGTAGAGATTTTCTGGCTGATCCTGCTAATGATACGTTTCGTGAATTTCTTGATTTAATTGTTGGTACTAGAACTTTTACTGTGGTATACAAATTGTGAAAAGATGTTGTATAATGAAAAACAGATCATCGAATTCAATCATGTTCCAGGGGAGATTCCAAAATCAGATGTTGACGCACTAATGCAATATTACAAGTTTTGTCACAAAAACCTTTGGTGCGTAAAACAATGTTACAAATACTATAGCAGAATACATCGGGTAATATCATATTTACAACTGCTGATGACCGGCTCTGGTATAATTTCAAGCGGAGCATCATTAAACCCGTTTTTGTTGATAATATCCGGTATTGGTGTTTCTCTTGCAACATGGTGTAATAAAATTGATCCTCGACTTGAGACAACAAAATGCTTGCAAAACAGTAAGAGTAACTTACAAAAAATTACTTGACCAGATACGATCTTATCTGCACGGTGTAAAATATGATATGGACGATTTAATATGTGAGTTTCGTATTATTGACAATATGTTAACAGATATTCTCTCAATGAGAGTTTGTAGGTATGAAAAAATTATCAAAAAAGTATGGTGATGATGAGCCAGAGAGACAAAATTTTGTCTAAACTTTAAAAATAAATTTTGTCAAAATTTAAGAAATAAATTTTGTCTAACTTTAGAAATATCATTCTCCAAAAGAACATCAATCATATTGTCGATGAATAACATTGGGTAAGTTGTCCAGCCTCTTATTCTTTCATCATCTTTTTCAGCAAACAACCATATCGAACCATGCTTACTTCACAAGTGATAATTAATGTTTTTAATACAATCACTTATTACCTTAGGTTCTATTCCAGTATACCTCGAAGCTGAATTTATTGAATCAAACCTTTTAAAAAATCTGTTCGTCAGATTAAATCCAACACTCATTATTGGCGTTTTATAAAAATCCATATCCTATTGTATATTCTATTGTTTAATATAATTTTGTCTAAACTTTAGAAATAATCTGACAAATAAACTTTTGTCTAAACTTTAGAAAAAAAATAAAGCAATAAATAAATTTTCCGATTTTTCGGAAACAGTAGTAGCAGAAGGACAGTGTTTCTGAATGAAAGACACAAAAAATGTCCAAACAAGTACGTTTCGTACAATAGTCACATAACAAGTACAAAGTATTTTATATTCATCCTGATGAGATAGCTATCAGGGGTGTCCAAAGTCGTCTTTGTACTTGTTTGGACGTTGGTTTGGGTCTCTGAGCCAGAAACCTCAATTTATTTTACTACTTTGTTGTATCTTTTCATCTTGGTGGTGAGAGATTCATGGAAAATACCATTTTACACTGTATTTTAATTTTTTGCTTTTCTTAACTGGCAAGAGTTTAATCAGTTAAACACAGATAACACGTGACATGTATGCCCAAACAAGTACATCTAGTGTTATATCTTCATTAGCTGTTAATTACATTAAAATGTTTTTAAAAAGTACTTTTTGTTACTTTTTCATATAAGTAAAGCTCAATACTCCAAGGCGTGCTCTCTTTACAAAGCCGTAAAATATCCGAAAATAATACTCATCTTTTACAGTTCAAATCTCCAGTTGTGTATTTAATATACTGATAATAAATGACCATTACTTGGCCCAAAAGGTAGACTATTCCTCTCCCAATTTGGTGACGGTAAAAAAAAAAAATCTGTCCAAATGTAGCGCTCAAGTCAACTTAGCTACTACGATTTTCACTCTTGCTGCTAATAATGAAATAAAAATAATGAATGATTACAAATGTCAATCAATATAACTACATGGATAGGAAGTGTATCTGAATACAAAGCAATATATTCTACTTTAATTGTGGATTTGACAGGTTCACCGCAGAATTAAAGCTAAATATTTTTATCCACAAATTTTATCAATATAATGTAAAGGTTCGTGTTTTTCTATGTGCCTATGAGTCCACCAACCCGCCCACCAGCTCGTGTGTCATTCGTTTTTCCTTGTAATCTTAACACCACCCAATGCATATGATTTTTATGAGAATAACTACATGAAAACAGAGGCTTCATGTTTTGGATGTAACAGGTGGGGGAATGTTGTTATTGTTGCTGCTGTTGTTTTGGGTTTAACGCCATTTTTCAGCGCATGATAAGCTGTAAATGGCGGCCAGTACAACTGGTGGAGGAAGAACGCGGGAAATCCCCGATACGAACGACCGACCTTCAGGAAGATACTGACAAACTTTCTCATATACCTACATTAGCCGAGCCCGAGACGGCGGTGAGATAGCCGTGATCGATAACGGGGAGACCACTCGGCCACCCGGAGTCCCAGGTGGGAGAACAGTTTTGAAAATGCGAATACATAAGATGGCGTCCATATTTAGGTTTTAAATTTCCGTTCTCCTTATCGGTTAGTTCCATCTAAATAAAGAATAAGGATGGGTCACAATACAGCAACCGATCGCATTCTGTTTGTCATAAGCATTACTAAACAAATTCAGCTAAGTAGGCTGGAACCACTGTTCACACATTTAATAATAGTCATCTGCTTTCCGCCACATTTTCTCTGCACGCAGTTATAAAACAATCTGTGAACCGTTATGGGTCATGCTCTGAGCTTACACGGGTTGCATTTGTGATTGGAATTTTAAAAGAAATATTAAACTGATGACAGTTATGGATTTGTAAAGAGATGCTAAGTGTAAACCTAAACAGCATTAAAGTGAGGAATTGTTGAGCAATTAGAAACTTCATAGTCCTTTAAAGTTGATTGAGCAATTTTTTTTTATCGCCATCTGTATGGAATAACCAGTGTGATATAGTATGATACCTTCAAAAAGAGAAATAAGTTTTGATCAGAATGAAAACAAATTGTATATTGTCAACGCTTTGCCAAAGGCTTGGAAGGGTGCGATTTGTTTCAAAAACGGCTTTCTTTAAAACCATATATGGATATTATTAAAGTGCTTCGATTTAGAAATTGCGTTGTCTAGATTTATATGCGTGTTATATTTATTTAAAAATAACAAATAAAAAAACAGAATGATATGGAGGATTACCCAGAGATGAACGTTTCTGTAATATCTGTAATCTGCAACCGTTGAGAATTAGTATTCATTTTTACTTGTATGTCAGTTTTATAGGAATGTTAAACCAAATTACTTAACTAAATGCTATTGTTCATGGTTGAATAATTAAATTCCATTTTTCATGGTCGAATAATTAAATGCTATTTTCATGAACCAATAATTAAATACCTTTTTTCATGGTTGAATAATTAAATGCAATTTTTCAGGTTGAATAATTAAATGCCATTTTTCATGGTCAAATAATTATATGCCATTTTTCATGGTCGAATAATTAAATGCCATTTTTCATGGTCGAATAAGGAAGGTTGTCATCATAATGTTAGAAAAATCTTTCAAAAATTTGTAATAAATGTCAAAATGTTATATTTTTCATATTGCTAAAGGTCACACAGAACTTCAAACTCTCTTGAAAATTTATAATTTCTGCTTTAAAAAGTAATATCAGTATCTTCAGTAATATTTCTTTATATAAAAATAAACTTGTAATTTAAGTTGTTCATATATTTGTTTTAACAGATACATTTATAAATCACACAAAGTCAACACACTTGCGTATACAAATTGTAATTCACAATTAAAGGTTGAATAAATTTCCTGTTCTTTTATGATAATACAAGCCGTATTTGATATAAACAGCCGATGCCTTCAGACATGATATTCTCCTTGTTCCTCTCAACCGTTTAGACGAATTCTCCTCGCCAAACAGATCACTGCCCGAGACAAAGTTGTGCACTTGATTTTCATACCTTCATTGCCAGTTGAGTGTCGTCTGCAATGTACCAAAATCAAGTCGTGTTAAAGTCTTCTGGATCGTTCAATTTAATGACAAGGCAAACTAGGGATATAATAAGAGAATGTTTGTTGCTAGATGTTTAAAACTAAACAAAAACGAATTCTACAATGTTTGTGTCAAAACTAATTGGCCGTGCCTTACGAAAAAGTGGAAACACCAATAACGGTAGATTCAATAGTTACCAGGTAAGTACACACACACACACACACACACACACACACACACACACACACACACACACAAATACATACATACATACATACTACATAAGACTCCTCAAGGCATAATTTGCGAAATTATATGCATTAATGAAGTTCAATCTTGAGATTTTCACTTATAATCCATTTGATAAATTTAATCCAATTTATGTTTCAATCCAGCAATAACCCATATTGACCTACCTTTAACTTAATTTTATTGGATAGCTGAGACCAGCTGTGCACAATAAATATTTGTCGTCAATAGTCATTCAACGGTTCTAAAGCCATTGAATAAACTGTATAAATTACAATGCTTTCACCTCCGAATATGTCTGCTTTTCACATCCTTTCATTTGATGCAATTATTAAATCGAAAAATATGGATATTATAATGGTAATTTTAATATAAGTTAAAAAAGAGTCCCATCCTTACTGATCGATCGATAAGCTGTTATTGATTTATCAGAATTTATAGATACAGCCTGAATAGTTTTATTACTTTTGAATTATCAGAGCTTCTTAAGCAATTCCCATCAACACCATAAAGTTCTTACATAGTATTCTATGAAAGATAAATCATAGTCCAGTATTACTTACACTGGTCTATTTTGAACGATTACTCATGTGCAAATTCTCTCTCTCTCTCTCTCTCTCTCTCTCTCTCTCTCTCTCGATATATATATATATATATATATATATATATATATATATATATATATATATATATGATGAAACTTTTAATGTGCTGTCTCACAACCAGAATGTAGGCAACTATTTTATTTTCTTTTATTAAAGACAAATATACATAATTATATAAACATAATTAAAGAGAGTTACTAAATGCTCATGGCTGTTGGTTGAGAAAATCGTACAGCGTGGCTGCAGTAGCATGATGAATCTTTGAAAAATTCACATGCAGAAGTTACACAAGGGATACACTTGCAATAGATATGGAGTAGGCAGAACGACGAAATTGGCTCTTTGCTACCAGTATGGAGCTCCTGCACTGAAGATACGGAGAGAGAGAGAGAGAGAGAGAGAGAGAGAGAGAGAGAGAGAGCACATCTCGATATGAACATAAACGTCTCGAAGGTAATAGATGAACGAACACATGCCCATGCGATTTATGTCATTATGCGCATTATTTTTAAATAGACATAAGTATATATACCTATAATGACTGACATAATAAATGAAATGATCTGCATTTCGAGAAAAATTATGTGGTTAAATGTAATGCAGATGGATAGTTCAGTACGCGGGCGCAGCAGTTGATTAAAAATAGGGATATTAGCTCCGAGACTTATTCCAACAGGCTTGCAGCTTTTCATGCACTGGCACCAGCAATGCGGCTAGTTCCAGCACCATACCAAGATCTGAAGAAGCCAGTTCCAGAACTAAATGGCATTTGTGTTTAAACGTTGGCGCCTTTGTAAATTCTTAACGAGCGCAGAGAACAGCTGCAAATCGAGCTAACTTACGAAATACTAAACAGTATTCTCCAGGAGTATTCATATACACAGGGCCGCAGAGGCCCATTCCAGCACCTCGTTGAATCAAAAGGAGACTGACCTACTTTGGAGAGCGGCATTGTAGAGTCAACAGGGATGTTAAAAACTATCGTGCATCAAATGCTCGACCTAGAAGCAGACGCCTTAACGTGTCCAAATGCTATGGTACCTGGAGCTAAAGCTATCCTTCACGATACCCTAAAGTCTAGCCTAATTGTAACGGCACAGCTGGAAAAAGACACGTCTGGCATAGAAAATATCTATGATAAGGAAGCTGAGATAAAGGCCATAAAAGCGACGGCCTATTTTCGAACTGAAACCATCATCGCCATGCGTATTGATGATGCTGAACAACTTGACGACAAAAGTAAATGTCGTCACTAAAGCACGCTGAAAATTATATATGTGAGGGGTCTGGATTGGTATTTGCCAGCTGTGAAGTGCTTGAAACTCGTGTATCGTAAGACCGCCCACATCGAGGCCGATGCTATATTCCAGCGCCAAAATCCATACCATGGCAGTCTATTATTTTATTGCTAAAAACAACAGATAAACGCTCTTTTGAATTGGCTATTTTGTCAGGTATATAGTCAGCAAACGACAGAAATGTTGACAGACCCGGCAAGTACCGCCAGAACCTGGGCGAGCTTGATTATGCAGGCATTGACTTTCTTGTCCAGATTGGTGATATCGACGAGTTTGAGTGCCGCAACGAAACAACAGGAGTTATGTCTTCTATTGGAAAGATGACCTCTATCCTTTGTGGCAAGGAAGTAAGGTTACACAGATTTTCGCGATTCTCGAATGCGAAGCGGCCCCTGAGCCCGGGGGAAAGAGCCACTATGTCTGAATGAAAGACCTAGACCGTATGGTATACAAACAAAACAAATGCAAACGTAAAAGCACGTCTGCCTCCGCTGCCTCTACGTCTTTAGCCTGGTAGACCTATTGGAATGTCACACTCAACACTGCCCCGGTATGAGCGAAAAGTCACAGCGAGTGTCCTTACCGAAGAAAGGCAGCGCTATCCTAGCCTTCCAGAACCACAGGCGCCATATACGTGTTCCATATGTCATGTATGCTAACTTTGAAGCGTTCAACATTCCGGTGAAAAGCAGTACCAAAACTTTGAGAAACGCATCACACAGAGAATAGCTGACCAGGTCCTATGCGGCTTGTGCTATATAGTCATCAGCTGTAGTTAATATGTAAGAAGCCAGTCTTATACCGAAGTAATGAGGCTGTCGCCACTGTAATCTGAGCTAGAGATAGAAAATCCGAAATCCCACGGAGATGGTGCTTAGTGAAGACGCCAAAAAGGCTTTAAAGAACGTCAATGACTACCACGTCTGCGGCAAAAAATTTGGCCACGACCATGTGCGATACACTTCAAATTGCCCGAAAATACAGGGAGTCGCCCATATACCCGGAAAAAATAAAGATCCTGTTGTTATTCATAATATGTTCGGGTATGATGGCCAGTTGATTATGGGGGACATTGGAACAGATTCGATGAAAAGATAAGAGCCATTCCAAACAGCATTTAGAAGGACATGATATTCTCACTATGACATCTGCAGTTTTGACATTTTTAGAACAACAGCCTCGAAACAATAGATGTCAGCACGCCTAATGAGGCGTTTCGCGCCATGGCGAAGCATGCAGACGGAACTACTGAAGCTGATATTAATCTTATGTTTTGCAAGGGCATCTACTCGTGCGAATGCATAATCAGCGGGAAGCGATTATAATAAACACAGCTTCCACTGGTAACTGCCTTCTCCAGCCAACACAGCAGCGTATGTATAACATTAAAGGACTATAAGTATGTACAAAGTGTGTGTGACGCCTTTACTGTAAAATTATGGGCGATTATCACGATCTCTACCTCAGGACCGATGTACTTCTACTGGTTGAAGTGCTTAAAGCATTCCGCGTTATCTCTCTTCAGCAGTACGGCCTTGACCCAGCTCATTAGTATAGTCATTCAGTTATGAGCTGGGACACCGTTTCTTAAGAAGACTGGTGTCAAGCTTGAACTGATGACAGATATCACCACATTATGATGCCTTGTGTCAACCTCAATGAGCTAGCTTCTGCGCAAACAAAAATTGCCCGCTACACTAATACACTTGGTAAAAAAGATGAGCTAGCCGCAAACAGCTAATGCGTTCAAACATTATATAAATTGCTGGAGTACATTATTCATCTGGGCTCAGCTCTGGAAATTACCTCGACATCTTTTTTTTGCGCTTGAGCAAACACCTCACACATAATAATGGAAGCCTCGCGTAAAATCTTCATCCTTCGGTATGGTTGAATATGTAGTTGCAGATTGTGCACTCTCAGCGTTAATGTTAGTAGCATCTTTATTTGCGAATGTCAAAATATCCAAGTCGCTATAATTAACGTTGTAATTCTAAATACTGTTCAAGGCATAAACGGGCCAATAACAAAGCAGCCCGTACACGTTTCACTTTGCTGATGCTAGATAGGTTCGCCTATAAATCCTAACATTTTATTTATAGTGAAGCAAAATTATACTAAAGGTTTGCAAATATCCAACATCCTACTTAGTTTCATGCAGACATTATTTGGAAAGTAGCATGTCCAGATTGATATTGTTCCAGTGTGAATTACATAGAACATGTTTTGATGCTTTAAACTGCGGAAATGTGTTCATTCACAAACTCGGAGTTCCGATCAAAATCATCGTCGTGAGAGGATTAAATTGGTACAAATTTCGGCCGATTTGTCACATATGTGACTAGAATATACATAAGTGACACACATGAAGGAGCCTAATTACTGGTAAGTAAGACTTTTTTTATATTTCTCCTCATCATCCAAGTATAACTTCTTTGAAAACACTAATGATTGCATTACTCCCATAGTCAAAATATAAAGCATTTCACGTTGTTTCCAATAATTATTCTCTACTTGCCAAAATGTGGCAAGTCGCGGTATGATTAGGTTTCTCTCCATCGATCAATATTGATGCCGTGATCATATTATGCGATAACATACGTGACTAACGGCGCGTAATGCATCAAAAACTTGGAGAATACTAGTGACCAACAGCCACGTCAAGCCATAGTTAGATACATTATTTCACCGCAGTTTCTCCTAAGCTGAAATCTTGCGCTAGTTGACCTGGTTTTCGCCATTGATCATTAGTGAAAGGCAGTAAATAAAGTTATTGATTTTAATTGAATGAGAACGAGCAGATCCGGATTAAAGCAACGAGGGGCCAAAGGCTAATATGAGGGAAGAGTCTAAGTATGTATTACATATTGGAAAGGACAGCTTAAGTATGGCCAACAACATATGTGGGCGGAAAGCTATAGCCTTATTAGTTTATGGGTTTTTCTGGTCTTGGAACTAAGTAATGTACATATATGTTGATAGGAGGCATTTAATGCTGAAATAGTGTCGGCGCGCCCATCTTAGTGAGCCACCAGCACCTGGGATGGCGGTAGTTGGACAAGACAGCCTATTAAAAGTTCCGTTGTAGTTGGGAGGCTCCATCCCCCTGGGAGAGACTGTGGGTTGCTCCTCATTTAGGGGGTGGGGAAAATGGGGAAGTAGCGTACTAACGGGGAGGGTGATGGTGAGTTTGCCCTGGGCGCCAGAGGTCTTGGGGTACCAAAACAGCAGATACAAATTAAATTGTAAGAAAATCTTTGGCTGGCCATCATCGTTGCACCGGGCGCCATTTACCCTTAGTACGCCACTATATGTCACCTGAGCATTAAAACCTCATTTTACATGTACTGTTCCATATTCCAAATTCTTAAACCCCATAAGCGTGGACATACTTTTATATCCTCGTTTACCAGCAAATACCTCACATTCGTTATGTGCATATTCCATATTTAATCCTACACTTTCCTGAAAAATTAATACATATTTCCTAAAACGGTTTTACACTACATATGGTTGACAGGTGTATAGCGTGCAATATTTATAATTTGTAAATTTTCTTTCTCCTGAGAAAGAGTCTTTCCATATCATCTGAAGATTCTTTAAATGTTCTCAAATGATATTTTTTTTTTTTTTTTT